>WSFP011312345.1:0-38862 GCA_009831015.1 Picea engelmannii | reverse complement strand
TATAATGTTGCAAATTTTAGAATGTAGATGATGAAACCCACACACTTACCAATCATTAACACAAATGCAATCGATTTGTGGTAAGATATACATATACTTTGTTAGAATGGTTGATAATATCACTCAAATTTTCAAGGGTAGTAGTGCTATAAATTCAAGGGAATGTGGTTGTTAAGCAACCCTACACACTTGCCAATCATCATCATAAATATAGTCACTATTCCAAACATAATTGGACTTTGAATTATTTGAGTCCTCTCACCCTCGTATTATTGAATTCTACTAAACAATGCTCTTTGTTTTTAAATATATGTGCTAAAATTGTAAATGATTCAAGTCCTTTCATCCTTGTATTATTCAAGTCCACTAGACATCGCTCTTTGTTTTTAAATAAATATGCTAAAATTGCAAAGGATTCTTATGTAATAAAAAAAGTCTTTTCATCCTTGTATTATTGAAGTCCATTACACAATTCTCTTTGTTTAAAAATATGCCAAAATTGTAAAAGGTTCTTATATAATAAAAAGTGCACTAACCTTTCTCTATTGTTTTTGCAGTGGCTCGAGATGGAACCATCACTAACTAGATTATAGAATATTACATGAATGAGGATCTAATGGGGTAAGTAACCAAGGAATAACTTAAAGGTTTGGTGGAGTCATTCTAAAAAGATAAGAGCCCGGGGCCAACTGGAGAGTCTATTGACTTCTTTGTAGGATTCTGCAATTTTATCGAAGAATATTTGCTCGGAGTTGTGGAGGAGTCAAGAGTGTCAGGAAAAATTCAAGACTTTATCAACTCTATCTTCATGGATTTAATACCTAAGAAGGATGATCCATCATCCTTTGAGGAGTTTAGACCAATCTCTTTATGCAACACCCTGTATAAAATCATCTACAAAACTATAGCTAGAACACTGAAAGGGGCCCTTTCAAATATAATTTCAGAAGAATAGTTTAGCTTTCTCAACAATAGGTTGATTCATGATACAATAAGGGTAGCTCAAGAAGCACTTCATTCTATCAAAACAAAGAATATGAAATCTATGGTGATCAAGATTGACCAATCCAAAGATTATAATAGGGTCAGTGGGTTGTACATTCATCTTATTCTCATTCATATACGTTGTTGTGTTCCTTTTGTTAATTGGGTTATGGGTTGTCTTACTTTTGTTTCTTAATGCATCTTCATTGATGGTTTGGCCTTAAGTTGTTTCACTCCATCTTGAGAACTTAGGCAAGGTTATCCCTTGTCTCCGTTGCTATTTATCATTGTCACTAAGGGATTGTACATATTAATAGTTTATTCACAAAGGAATGGAGCTTTGAAAGGATTAATATTGGCTCTATAGCATTTACTCATTTACTTTTTGTAGACGATGTCCTTCTATTTGTAAATGGTTCATTGAGGAAAGCTCTAATACTCAAATTAATTCCGATTCTTTATTACTCAACTACAACAATGGAATTAAACCAATAGAAATATGCAATAACCTTTAACAACACTAATCAATGATTCGTTGATTTAATTACCAGAACTTTTGATTTCCAGTTTATTGATTTTGCAAAGGTTTTATGTCCCTAGGCTTTATGTTGAAATCAAATGATTATGGTTTTCATGATTGGATTTGGTTGTATCAAAATATTAGGGAATTAACTTATGGTGTATGAGATCATTGTCTATCTAGAGGGTGTTGATTGATTTATCCCTTCTCTCTATCCATAGTGTTAGGTAGTTTCATTCAAGCCCAACCACCTCTGGTTCATTCATCACAAGTTTCAAAGGTATATCCAATCCAGACATCAAAAGGAAATCATCCCCAGCCACTAAGTTATATCCTCCTAAATGGTGTAAGGGGGGTATGTAGGTCAATGATATCAGTGCTCGAGCCGAGTGATTGAAAATCTAGTGTGTCTAGTTTAAGGTTGGTAAAGTATAATTTCAGGTAGAATCTCTAAAAATGTGTTGTTCTAGGAGTTGAGTTGTTAGTTCGAACACTTGACATCTCCTCCACTCCTATTCATCATCACCATTTAAAAAAGTAAGGTCAAAGGTCCCCCTCCATTTTGATTGATCAAAGTGTTGTAGAGAACATTGTTCTAAGTGTAAGGAACTATTCTCTCATGTTTTAAGGATATCAAACTATTGGTAAGATACTCTGTTGTTTTTTATGAGAACGAAAGAATATAAAATTGGATTGAGTGGTTTTAATAGGATTCTAAGATGATCTTATATGTCTCAATGATATTTAGAATATTGATGGTTGTACTTGTGAGTTTGGGAAGGCCTTCACTTTCTTATTACCCCATGGTCTAAACTATCCCGTAAAAGAGGTGGATTTACCTCCAAGGAGTTCGTTACTTACTATTAACTAAAGTGGTAAGGAAAACTTCTAAAGTGTGATTGTTCGTAGACATTTCTGCCTACTGGTGATTTGACTATATATATGGAAGGCATCAATGACTTCTTATTTAAGTTAGAAAGAAGAAAAAACCCTAGAGAGAGAACTACTTCTTAAATTCTTTTAATATTTAATAGTAGAGAATAAGGGAAATATTATTCCTACATTTTGCCCATCTTAGAGTAAACAATTAAACAAGGATATCATTTTCAATCAATCAATCAATCAACACACTTTGGTAAGGGGAACTATCCCATTTTCTTTTTCTCTAAACATCTATATTATCGCTTCAAAGAATACATAAGGACCCTCCTGCTTTTCCTCCTCCCTATGATATGAAATCTATAAAAACCAATAGATTAGAGAAAGTCATTTTTGTTCATTCTTTGAGAGATCAATCTCTTTTAAATCAATCAATCTTGTTTCAATCTTCTGATTTTACGTAAATATCTTTGAAATATTCTCAAAATCGTTTCAACCCTATATCACATTTTAAGAGCAAAACAACACATGAGTTTCATTTTCAACTTCAACTCAGAGATCATAGATTTGGATAGAACACAACATAGTTTTTACATAAAAGGTTCAAACATTGAATCATCTTAGAACATCTATTTCTCTCTGAAGAAGGAGAGTAGATGATTTTTGGAAGGATCTCGAACGAAAAGGAGGAGGTAAAGCATTGGAGGTTTCAAGGGTAAGGAGAAGAGAATGGTTAAGGGTAGAGCGAAGGCTAGGGCAGAGGGAAAGGCATGAGAGCCAACTAGGGTAGAGGGAAATGTAATGTCCTTACTAGTAGGGGAAACAAAGCAATTAGCCAAGGTTAATTCAAAACCTGTCGAAGAAGAGCTCGTTGATCCAATTGCTCCACCACCATCATCAATAAGAAATGGTATGTCTCCTCGTCTCATATATCCACTAATCCTTTTTCTTAGAGCGGAAGTGGGTCCTCCTCTAGCTCCTTATGCATTTCCTAATAACCTCCATAAAAATATCATAAAGGCGAGTCTTTAGGCAAGGGGGAATGGGCAAAGGATGGGGCAAGGGGGGAAGGCTTAAGCAGGACCAACACCCAAGATAATAGCATAAACAAAGAAAGCACCCAGGAGACTTCGCTAAGGGTAAGTTATTTTCTTTCCCGACCTCTCATCTCTCTCACCTGCCTCACTTCCTCTAAGATCTCTGCCCTGACAAGATCGCATTGGCACACTCTAACTACCGACATGATCACATTTACACACTCTAACTACCCTACCTAAGAAGAAGAAGTCGTGGAAAAGTAAAGTAAGGTTATCACTTAATAACATAAGCTTCTATGGAACTTGCTTATCTCCTTGTCTTGGCCCTAGATAGTGACCGAAATTATATAATTAATTCACGTAATATAAACACTTATTGCCAATTTCTTTATGTTTGCCCATGTTAGCGTGCTGGGGAAATAAGTCTGCGCAATACTCATTTCTTAGAACTTGTCCAAGTCTCTGAATATATGATCTCTTTTCAGTGAATTAATTACATATAATAAAGTAACTAGAGAGATAAGAAAGAGAAGACACAACTCCATAGATGTTGATTACCCCGTACTTCTATTTCTTCCCCTCAAATCAGTTGTTGAGGGCGTGTATGAACCCTGCTTTTAGAGTATGAACCATGTAATAGATTGGGAATAGGTTCCTTTACTGCGAGATGAGTCTAGCAATAAACTCTATCTTTCCTCTAGTGTAGTGGGCTTCTTACACCGAATAAAGACTTGCAGGTGAGATCGGGCAGTGTAGTACTTATATTCTGAGGTGAGGTAATACCATATATGAACCTAATATTGCTTGTTAGTGGATAGTATTTTCTTAAAACTAAGATACCGAGTGATGATATGCGGCTTCTATGAGTTTCCTCGTATACGCTACATCAACGCTACGCCAACTTTGATATAAGATACGCTAACATTATGCCAATGTTACGCCAACTATTATAGATGTTGTGCCAAGAAGTAAACACACTACACCAATTTTTGTACGCACTATGCCATCATTTACACCCTAATTATTGTTATTAGTTGGTGCAACTCTGGAGTATCCATCAAGGGAATAAGTGGTGCAGTGACCCTGATTCATGTGATTAAGTGGTGCAACTCTGAAGTAGCTAGCTATCAAGGGGAGACACAATGGCCTTTCCTTGAACCTTGAATTATAACTGGCCTCTTTCCTTCCAATTATGGAGGAGGATTTTCTTTGGGGTGGGAAAAAACACTCTCTCCTACCATCAACTAGTTTAAGGGAACAACCTTGTGATATTTTTTAAAACCCCGTATTTTTAACAACTTTCCAATGTTCGATTTGCTAAAACCCTGTATTTTTAACAACTTTCCATTTCCCCTTAAAAATTCACCCCCAAAAGCGTTATATTTGCTCCAACCTCCTATTTTCTCAAGCAAGGTCGATATATTAGGGAGAGGGATTTCTCGCTCACCTAACCTTGGAAGGTGAGGGCCCAGTCAGGATCGTCTACCTGGGATGGGCCTTACTCTTAAAATAGGTTTGCTTATAACCTGCACTCCTTATGTAAGTAATGTGTGCCTTTCCATTCCTTATGTAACACCTGCCTACACCTGATGTAATGCCTGCCAATCTTGTAAGTCATTAAGGATTTGTTCACTCAGTTTTATTTATGAAATGAAAGTAACGAAGTTGAAGTGAAAGTGGCCGAAAAGTGTGCAAGGAAAGAATAACCAACTTATGATCAACTTTCCTTATCTCTTTGATCAACATATGGAAAGAGACTCACCGCTTTAGTTGGAAAGATTGCCTCCCCACTTCAGTAGAAAGAAAGACTCAAGTCTCGGACACATGCCTTGTGAACCATTAGTCTTAGTCTCTTTGGTAAGTTGTGGGAAAGAATCACTATTGGGACTTCATGCTTCGTGATTGGCTTGCCTTCCCTATTGGGACTTCATGCTTTGTGATTGGGTCTGTGTGCTTGGGATCTTTCCACGTATCTAGGAGTTGACCCGAGCGCTGCATTAAATACTAGCTTCTTTCTCTTGCCTCAAAGGGTAACTAACTTATTGACCTCAAAGGGTGATATATCCTGTCAGCATGGGTAAGGTGAAGGTAGGGACTAAAAAAGATTCTTTCTTTACTGAAGGTTCCCTCAACATCTCGGGAAGGAGCAAGGGTAGAACTAATGGAGGGAACCTCTCTTCAAGTTGTTGGTATTTGTTAGGGATAACAATAAAAACCATTGGTTTATCTAACCACTAGAGGATCCAACCACTAGGATATGACCTAGTGGCCAGGGACTATAGGAATGTTTTTAGGAGCCTATCTCTAGAGGAATTCTTTTAGGAACCAATCACCATGAAAAACAAGTTGGAGGCAAAACATGTTGGAGTAATGGAAAGACTATCTCCAAGAGTGCTTCTAACCATAAGGTCAGGTGCGTGCCTACTCGCTTAAGATTATTTATATACATCCAAGAACATCAACGTGGGTGGGGCCCTCTCAAAGCTATCTCAGTGTGCCTAAGATTATTTCTAGAGATCCCATAGTAGAGGTAAGGTTACTACCCAATAGCAAAGATACGGTTAATGCCTAATAGCAGAGGTACAATTAATTACTAAGAATTTGTCTAGTAAAATCCATCTCAACTCAGCGAGCCTAATCCCTCTAAAGAGCCATCTCAAGCCCGGTTACTACCCAATAACAGAGATACGGTTAATGCCCAATAACAGAGGTACGATTAATTACTAAGATTTTTTCTAGTAAAATCCATCTCAACTTAGCGAGCCTAATCCCTCTAAAGAGATAGAAGCACGTGATAAGGACAGGGAAGAGATATAATCCATTAGAGAGCCTGAAGAGATAAAATCCATTAGAGATAGAAGCACGGGCTGGTGATAAAGATACTGGCCTTCCTAGATAGATAAATAGATATACTAGCCTTCCTTCTTACTTATTGATAGGATCTATGTATACCTATTTTTTCAGGTATTCCTTCCTTGAGATAAAAATGTAGGGGAGATAAGAAGGTATGGGGAGATATGTCCTTTCGTTTAAACCCTGAATTTGCCTCTTTCTTTCAATTAGAGAGATAAGCCATTACTAGGGAAATAGACTTCCTTCGCATAGAATTGACTAGGGAAAATGATTGAAATGGGTGGGGACATGAATTCTCTCCTAAAATCCAACTTTTCTTGCACTTTCTCCCTAGTAGACTCATTTAGTGGAGTCACCTACTCAGAGCACTTCCTTGTTTTGAGAAGATAAATTCTACAAAAACCCTATGCATCTTCTAGATGTTGAAGTGTGCGATGAGTGTCGTGGCTGTGATTTGAAGGCATAATGTAGGTGTGTAGTTGTAGTCTCCGTGAAATATCTGAAGTAGAATAACAACATCTGTACCCAAGTGTGGTAATATGTGTGAAGTAGCATGTCGTCCTTGTTAAGAAAGTGACCGTCTCCAGGAAGTGTTGTGGATAAGTGCCACCATGCAGACGAAAGGATATGGTGACTCCCATGGGTTGAATAAGAGTAGGCATCGACACCTGAATTGTCAAGATATCCAAGCATGGGGAGTAAATACATGGGTTCTTGTTGCTTATAGAACCTTGTAGTGCTCCAACGACAGTGAAGAGGAATGGAGCGTGACCTTCCACGGGTGTCCTCCAGAGTGGTATATGTGTGCTATCTCTCATGTGATTAGAGTGGAGTGGGGAAGAGGTGTCCAGAACGGTTAGAAACTTCAATACGAATCCAGAAGAACATGTTTCCTCACTAGTGTGGTAACAAAGATATGATTGGTTGGTTGTGCCCTTTCTTGTGCTATTGAAAAGCCAAATTGGATGTCCACTATAGGGAGGAGAGCCAATGTACTAAGCAGGAGATGTGTGGAGGCAGTGACTGGAGGCTTGATGGATATGGTTATCAACATATTGGGAACAAAATTGGTCGAGCAAAAGTGTAATTGTGTTCTGGGTGATAGTGTGAATCACAGAAGGTGGGACAAAGGGAGCGGAAGGCATAGTCAGAACTATGGTTTTTAGTGTGGGAGAGGGTGTGTTCGAGAGATTAGGGCACATAGCAGTGTTGGGTGGTTGTGTGATACAAGAGATAGGTTTAGGGTTTGGGAGTGGTGAGGGGATGTGAGGGAGATGGTGTTAGAGAGGAGTAGAAGGTGTGGAAAAGTGGAGTGATAGGCATAGATTTCTGAAAGAGGCGAGGGGTGGAACTAATGGGGGCATAAATAGAGGGAACAAAGGGAAATTTTTGGAGAAGATACAAGAGAGAGTGAGATCGTGGTTTTTAGATCGGCTGGGTCGTGAGGTGGGGTTGTGTTCAGAGGGAACGACCAAGGGAGGATTAGGAGCTGTAACATAGAGATAAGGTCTTGGTGTTGATGGGCAATGTGTTTCCATAGGGGGAGTAATAGGTGAGGATGGTTTGGATGATTGAGTGAGGCAGTGCTGAAGGAGGCAAGCGCTCTGGTTTAGTTGGGACAATTGAATACCCATGCTTTGGTCGAAGGTGGGGCTATTGATGGTGGCTCGTATGGAATCTCTCAATTTTTATAGGGTATAAAGGAGTGTTAAATGTTGTGAGGGGGGGGAATAAAGAGGCAGGGAATCAAGTAAGGTATTGAGAGGGTCCTAGAGGGAGGGAAGGTATTATATTGGGAGTGCCATGAAGTAGATCAAACACACGAGTTGAAAGGGAGAAGCTGTAAATAAATGGAGAGTGGACTTACCGGCTATTGTTGAGAGTAGAGTTGCTAAAGATGTGAAGTTTCTTGTCAGGATTCAACGGATCGATAGGTTAAAATGTATATAATACGACAGTGAATGGGACAACAATTGCTTTACCAAAGGAGAGGAGAGGACACAACACCTTAGAACATTTTCACTCAGTAAGTGGGAACCTACACAAATTAAGGTTATCCGAAGGGAAATAAGGAAGGGGGCACGAATGGAGCAAAGATATCACCCATATATATATCTCTAGCACACCGACCAACGTCAGTCAGTCAGTCAGTCGAGGCATGCAGTAATGGACCTATGCATTATTCTTTTAGAATGGACCCATCCATATTCTCCTGCCTGGGGTAGATTATCAACAAAATATCAATAGGTAGGTTTATAGTGAGATTGAGGCATTGATGTGGGCGTCTCGTCAAGCCAAGGAGATAAGTAAGTTACACCACCCTATAAAGACATTCTTGTCAAGCCATTCTTGTCCCATTCTCGTAAAGCTACCACCATTAAAGACCTCATTATCCCAGTACCTCGTTACCACTCCTTCCTTTCAATACATTATCATCAAGCCTGAAAGGACCGAAATACCTAGATAGGGATCTATAAACTACTCTTTCACTACTTATCTTAGTACGAGGTGACGTGCAATATCTCGCTTTATTAGAGTAGAGTGGCAGGATAGGGTGTGGTAAGTGTCTTGACCTACCATTAGTGGGTTGCATGGGGGACATAGGAGAGATTGAGTTCCCGCGAGCTGCCTATAGATAGATCGATATATATCAAGGTAGACGAGCTGAGAGGGGCCCTGTAACGTGAGCCGATAATTCGGGCCTCTATATTCCAGGCTCAATCAGGTCTATCATGCCTCGAATCCAGATTCCCTCATCATTTCAGTACTATATAATATAAGATCCATTCACCATTAATAATTTTTATTTAGCCCAACTACTTATCCCTATTGGTCAAGCAACTTCGTTCCTCGCCCTTTTTGGGTCGAGTCACTTAACATACCTCTCTCTAGAAGTCTCTCAATTGAAAACCAAAAACTCATTAGTGATGGGTTCTCACTCACTAAGCGGGGCATGACAACGATTGACCTACGAAAAAGGGAGGGTAGAGACAAGCCAATAAATAAAGATCCAATTCAAGTCAGAGGCTAACCCCGATGAACCCTACTTTCGAATGTTATCGCTATGTGCTAAGAACACCCTACCTTAATTGGGAAGATATTATACCATGCACCTTATTTGGGAGTCCAGATCAACTTAGAATACTTGGCGGTTCACCCTAACCCATTGTTCATTCTACCTCAAGACGAAATCATTACTCCACAGAACATGTCTCAAAGAACGGGAATCAAAATTTATGTAGAGAGGCCTTTCCTTTTTTTTTTGCCTCTCTTGGCTCAATTACAACAACATGTAGATGATGGGTTATGTAGAAAACGCAAGAATCTGAGCATTTGATTTTCCACCTGCAAGTAGGTTATTGAATTAGGGTCTCCATTCCAAACAAGACAATTACCGGCCTAAGCTCAAAGCATCGAGAATGTTCAATCTTTCTCCTTCCACCCCCTATGTTGCTCCTTTCACTACCCCCAATTGGTTGTGGTTTCCCTTAGGCCACTTCAATGTTGTAGGTAGCACACGAATGAAAGACTAAAATGCATCATGCAAATGAAAGACTCTTCGGTATTCATAGTTGGGTCACTCAAGGATAACCCACTAATATCTTCTTAATCGAAGGATTATGAATTAAATAAAGTCCTAATTCATAATATAATCCTTTGTTACAACTTTCCTTACTGAACTTAATCTCTCAGGGCGTACCCATGACCTGTATATTGCTACATTGGATTCTTCACCGAAAGCATAAAGTCATTAAGCGAGACTTCGTCTAAGTAAAGGCAATGTAAGGTAGACAATGACATAGTTACTGTTGGCTATTCTCTCACTCTTCGGGTAAGCAAGCAGGGATTTGGAGGAGAAATATATGTGAGTTGGTTAAGGATTATTCCCCTACCCAGGCAAAGATCTGATATCATTAGAGAGAAAGAGAAAACATAATTCCATAGAATATGCAAAGTATATCTTTATAAAGTGTTGCTTCCTTGTATATATCGACTCGTCTCATTTCAAGAACTAGGGAGAGAGAGAATAAGGCCAAGTCCAAGGAAAGATAGAATTCATCCATAGTATAAGTATTGAAAGCGCTTTCCTGACCTCAAGCCTGGGATTTATAGATATAAGCACACAGTGGGGGCGCCTTGATATATAAGGAAGACATAACATATTTATACAGGAAGGGGGCCAAAGCCCAAGAATAAACTAGTGTGCGCCAAGGTAGGCCAGGATAAGATAAGTGAGCCAAGGAAATAAGTAAGTGTGGTTGGTAAGTAGAGCGCTTTCCATCCCTTTACTCTGGCACGTTTCTAATAGCACTTTCCTTTCCTCCCAATCCAACTCAGGCAGGAATGCCTGATATTGGTCCCCACCCTCCATTTATATTGGGGGGTTCAGGAAAATTGAAAACATAACTATTGACAACAATATCCTCCGCTTACTATATGCATCTTAGCCACTTGATTGCTTACGCTACTTTACTTTTTCAGTGATTGTGAATGATAGATATATATAGCTTTTCCGCACTCGACCACAATGAAATGAATGACCTTTAGGTATGTACGAAACCATGTTCGTTTCGAGGGACTAGACTATCTTGAAGAGAAAGAATCCTTTGGTGAGTGTAGTATAAGGAGGGGTGTTATTTACTAGTATATTTGGGCATGCATACAAGTTTGATTTCCGCAGTTATTGGATTCACTCCAATAGAGAGAGAAGGCTTCAGAGCATAATATCATAGTGTAGGGTTGGATGAAATTGTTTCAATGAATGGGAACATCGTTGACGATGTATGATCGTTTTCTCCTCGATTCAATAAGCCATTGGGTGGGGTTTACCTAACTAGATGGAGAAATGATGAGTGCGCACACATTCCTTAATAGTGGGTGAGATGGAAAATTAGTAAAGAAACGACACACCATATTCATTCCACAGGTAGGTTTCCTCGCTTAATAGCCACATCATTTTAGGTAAGCTCAACCAGTCTAACTGAAAGGTCCACTACATACCCACCCTCATCCCTCCGTCGTGCAATCCATTCCTAGTTGTTGCCCTCCGAATAAATGGCCCACAGAGGGAGCACAAATGTCTGACCCGTCGATTCTCTCCACATGGAAGGAAGGATTTTGTAATGAATGTATGTGACGATGCATCATATATTAGGAAGGAATGATTAGTTCTATTCGTCAAGAACAAGGAAATGGTAGTATAACACACCTTTCATATGATTAGGGCCTGAATATTTGGTGTGGTTGGCGGTGCTACACTTTGAAACTTGATCTACTCAGAAAACCAACCTATCAATTACGAAATTGCAAAAACACACTCCACTTGCTCGATGCGGGTTGAGAAAAAAGGGGGTAGTCCCCCCAAAATGATGTTGAATGTAAGAAAGCAACGGTAGATTTGAGCACCAAAAAACACTCTCTCTATTTAGCAGTCTTATTTCGTAGCCTTGGGAGAAACGAACTATAGAGGCATTCCTCTTTTCAATTTCTTCTTCAAATAAGAATATATATATTCCTCACTAGTGGAAAGAGGATAGGGTTGGTTGGATGAATGCGAGAAAACAAGGCTTCAAATTCACCCCTTCAAGGGCCTCGCTCATTAGGATAACGATTCTACTGGAAGGGGTTGTGGCTCGACTGGGCCTCCATTGTACACTCCTCCCCTACCATCTAGAGGGAAACCAGAGTGGGTTGTTCTATCAAACATAGATCTCGGCCGATCAATCATCAGATCCACAAAATAGATAGATAGAGATTGATGTATCTATTCCAACAGGTGATCAAAATAAATGAACAATGCCTAGCCCAACCAATATGGGTGGGCATTAGGCTAATAGTAGCTAGAACGAATATGAGTCAACTAAAACCCACTTAGCCATTATAGGTCATCATTTACTCGCCTAGGAGCATCACTAGATAGAGGAGGTGGGTTGAGTGGACCACCTTCATTCTTGTTTCGATTGTTTGGGTATCATAGATGATGGAACTCAATCGAATAGGTATACCTGAAGCGTAGGTGGCCCACCATGAATATATATATATATATATATATATATATATATATATATATATAAAGGGATCCATCCAACGAAAGAATAATAGGTAGGTTCCCTATCCTAGTTGGGTAAACCTGATCGAGTAGTGAGCCGATAATCCAAAACTGGCCCTAACATGTTGTTGTTACCTTATATTGATTTTAAATGGCCACCCACTATTCACTATTGAGTAGTGCGCCACCTTAATAGTAACACTTACCTACCCTAAACTACTTAGGGAGGGCTCTGTCGGAGGATGACATATGTTCCCTAGCAAGAGATCGAATACAAATATATTAGGGAAACCGTAGGCCAAGCCCTAAAGAAGGTGTGGCAGGAAGCCAGCTTGAGATGAATATTTGTTGAATCTCCCTCCCTTATTGATGGGTTGGGCCCGAAAATGAGTTGCAATGACCCCAATATTTCTTTCTTTATTTGGAATCAATACAAAATGAAATGCAAAATCAATGAAAGAAACATGGCTTCCTTGGTAATCCATTTAGGCACTCAATTGAATTCTAATAACAATGTATGCGGGTAATATTACTCTTCGCATACCTGATACGATCGTTGGGCCTTCGCTGAGGTGGAACATGAGTGTGAGAATCATTAGATAGATGCCAACCCAATGGAATATTCTTTGGGAAACCTGTGGTGGGCCCTTGCTTGCCCTGGATAGTGGTTCACAGTGCTGGTAAAATGACTGCTTCGTCCCAAAAAAACCAATAGGAAGGACCATTACAATGTACATTTGAATTCTAAAAGGATGACAATCTAATGACTAATATATATGGTGGATCTTAGTGAAGCAAGGGAAAACGATGTCTTTCATTAGTTCAATTGATCAAGAATTCAACAAGATGTTCAATTGTCATAACTCGAACAAAGGCTGGAAACTCACAGAGAGAGCATCAAGGTCAAACAAAAGTGCATAGCAGTATCAATTTGAAATGATGTGCTTCATTGATCAGTTTTCCTTCCCTTGTAGCTATCCTTGGTGTGTGCAGTAGCCCGTGGTTAGGGAACCCCCGCTTACAAAGGTCATAAAGCAACTATTATACTGGCAGGTTGGCTCGCCCTACCCGCGAGCTCGACCAAGCCGGAATTGAATCAATGAAGGAGGGGTTATAGGCAATTTTATCAGAATCCAAGCCCCAATGTTACGTCTATTAGGGCCTTAGGATGGTGAGCTAAGGGTGAATCACAAGCTTGGATTACTATAGTGTTGCATCAAGCTTTTACCTACCCTAATGTTTGTCTACATCTCTATGGTTAATGGGTTTGGTCGTACTGTACTCGAAATGAGAAGTGATTGATCGCTTATGGTCACTCGATTGTCAACATATATATTTAGGTTGGTGAATGAATAAGGTGGCCCTCTGGTTTGAACTTGAGGTGGACAAGTGGGGAAGGCCTCTTTCCTCCCGAGGGGAAATGAGGGAACCCAACAGATAGTAAGTCGGTATTCATAGGTCTGAATACTTGAAATATCTATTAGAAGTCGATCTGAATCCCACCTGTAATATTCATGGAGGTCGAATAGTCGGATACCCGTAAGGTCCCATACCAACCCCGTATGTATGGTTCCATTGAATTGCAGCGGATAATCCTCCATTATTTTATTTGCCCAAACCCACCCTTAAACAAGGGGTTGGTTTTTTGGGGGTGCCCCCAAACATAAAGAGGAAAATAGTTCTTCTAGGTTGGGCCAACCATGTCTTACGATTTTGAATTGGAATGTAGGAGGGGAGCCCTTACTCGAGAAGTTGCAATAGCCTTTTTACACTAGTTAATTAGCTGCTAAAGAATAGGGGAGAGGGTGAGGTCCTAACGAGATGGTAACAAGGGAGGGGAGGGAAACTATGTTTGTTGTTTACAACCCCTTTAACTCGATTTTCCGTGCTAGCCTATAGGCTGTCCTCCGAGATTTCCTTTGAGCTTGTATGGCCAACGAGTGATATTATTAGAAGGGTATAAGAAGTAAGTACCTAATTTAGATCGATCGGTCGGGGCACCATATCACACTGGATTTATCCCCGACTTGGGTGAAAATCTCCAACCAATTATTCTTGCGGGATTTCTCCCTGACCTTCTTCCATTCATAGCATGTGGTATTTCATTGATTGGCTTGATAAGCAGTGGGGCATAAAGGGCTATCATCCCAATCCCACCTTATTATTTACTTACTTTCTTGGCAAATGTCTCTAATCTATTCTTCTCGGGCGGGAAACTATCGACCTTTGTATTCTTTACCTCATCACTAGCTAACATCCATCATGCGTATCCACCAAAGGTGTGTTGTTGGCATTCTATTTAGGAAGGGCAGGTGTGTCTCGGAGGTGGTTGGCATCAGACGTGGCAACTTGAATCTTGTTAAATCAACTCTTGTATATAAACTCTCTATGTCTTATATCTTTGGAATTCTAGAAAAGATATAAAATAAATGATTCCATTTCTTATGGACTCGGAAAAAATAGAAAGATGGCATCGCCTTAGTCAAGTGGAGGAGAATCACTAAACCAAAGGTAGAGAGAGGTTGGGGCCTAAAAAATTACATTTCTTTGGTAAAGCCTTAGGAACCAAGAGTTTGTGGAGACTTACCTAATGGGAAGGGTTATGGCACAATGTTATCATTCACAAACATATAGACCTTCAAAGCTTTGAAAATTAGATTCGATCTCCAATGAAATCACATGCTAATGTCTCAATCATTTGTAAAACCTTTGTTCTTTTTTTTCCCATAATTGGGAATTGGCTTGCATACAAAATAGGTGATAGGATGGAGGGATCCATGGATAGGGTGCAATGGCCAATTTCAATTCTCTCAATGCTTGACATAATCACTTAATGATCAAGGCAAGAGATTCCTTGCAAATGTAGTAGACCTAACGCCAACCACTTTATGGCAACAATGTTGGTTAGGAATAGAGGCTTTGCATTTGGAAGGTCAAGAGCTAGGCAAGTTTGTGATATGTAGTTGTGCACTATAAATAATAGATCACCTTCTAGTTTAGTGCTCCTAAATAAAAGAGGTTTGGAAACATTATATTTCAACAATAGTTATTGGCAAGGAGATATTCTTCTTTATTGCATGATGCATTGGATTGAAAACAAATCTCTTAAGGTACACAAATATCTTCCTTTGGTTGTATCTAGAGCCATATGGTTAGTAAGAAATTCTAGGATTTTGAAGGACAAGGATGTATCTCCATTTTAGGTCCATTATCAAATCAAATTTCTATATGTTGTCATAGTAACTCCCAAGATAAAAGCCCAAAGATAGATTAACAACCAAGAGAATGATAGATGTTGGCCATGGGCTATTCTTGATGGAACCTACCAAGGAACTCTGAGTAAGTGCAGCACTAGTGGGGTCATCTCCTTCAATGATAACCATATGGTTTCCTTCACAATAAGCATTATCTTTGGCTCAAACAACGTGGAAAAATGGAAGGCTTTGGCTATGCTGCTAAATATCACAAGGTAGAATGGTATTTCAAAGATTCAAATATTTGGTGATTCCAAACCAGTAATCCACTAGGCAATTTGATCTTTTGGTATGTAGAATGTAGCTTTGAGACCTATGTACAAATTGAGTGGGCCTAATGGTTAAAAACATGTTTTTCCTCTTAAGAGGTAACAGATACAAAGCCAGAGGGGGGTACGGTATGTACACCTCCGTAGACTTTAGTAGTCAAATCCCTATGCAGAGAGGGTCCCTTGTCCCACAAACAAGGGGGTCTCATACACCAATTTGGTGTTTGGCTTGGTTGTGACCTTAAAATTAGATTATTATTATTATTATTACAATCAAGTCAAATCGCTGGAATGCACTTTCGAAGACATTTCATATTCTCTTCTTTATAGGGAGAACAACATGGAAGTTGATACTTTGTCCAAGAAAGGGCTTAATCTAGAAGAAGGGGGCTGAGAGATTTGGGTAGAGGATGATAATTGCTCCGAGAAGCACTTTTAAAGTCAACAAATATATCAAAATGTAAAACATCTCTCCCCTCTAAGGCTCCCATATTAAGGCATGGAAAAGTTAGTGAAAGTTATTGACCAACTTCAAATCAAATATCAGTTAACGTAGATTATAAGTATCAAAGACACCAACAAGTATAAAGTTTTTCTTTCTACTTTCAACATTATCACTATTTATACATTTTCATCCATGGCTATCATGTATTGGCATCAATAAATTATGTTTTTTATTACATTCATAATTCATTATCAACATGTATAATGACAAAATTTCATAATATGAATCAATGCACTCATGAATAAACATCATATGTCCATATTAACTCCAACTTTATCAAGCATAGATATGGATCAAATAAGTCAAGTTGCAAACCTTCTTGGAATTTTCATTCCTCCAAATAATTTGCACCTCCTTGAATTTGGTCCCTTTAAACACTTGATTAAGTCAAAATTACAATATTTATATTAATGCAATATTACAAGCATTAAGAAGACCTCTTCATATTTCCTCATCTATAATTTTCAATCACTTTTGTTAAGCAAATCAATGTCAAGATTCTCTAATTTGATTAGTTACTTAAATTATTAAACTATAAATGCTAATTTATATTTTGTAATATTGAATTGCTATTACAAAACTTGTTTTTCGATGAAGTTACATAGATATTTATAGTTTTTCTCTTTGATTTGAACAAACAAAGAAGAATACAGGGACATATATACTGCTTCATATGTGATTTTTCTTTCTTGTGAAATAAAAGTTACATTCTAAAGGTGTTACTTTATTTGCACATAAATTTATGTCTTTTTAAAGCTACTTTTAATAGTTTATTTAAATAAATATAATTTTTATTAATAAAATAGTTATATAAATAACTTACATTAGTTTCAACTATCTTTAATAGTATATATTTAAGAAAATATAACATTTATTATAAAATAATCAAATAAATACATTCAATGTCCTCTTCCTTATTGTCATTATTCATTAACAGGTTTTTCCTTAATTTTAATATTTTTAGTTTTTTTTAATCATTAATTTTTAAAACAATGTTAATGAATGTGACATTTATTATAAAATAATTAAAAAAATGTATTATGTCACATTTTTTCTTTTTCATTATTTATTAATAAACATTTTTTTTAATTTGATTTTTTTATTTTTATTTTATATCACTGATGTCAAAACAATACATCCAATGTCCTCTTCCTTATTGTCATTATTCATTAATAGGATTTTCCTTAATTTTAATATTTTTAGTTTTTTTTAATCAATGATTTCTAAAACAATGTTAATGAATGTGATATTTATTATAAAATAATTAAAGAAATGCATTATGTCACATCTTTTTCTTTTTCATTATTTATTATTAAAAATTTGTTTTAATTTGATTATTTTTAATTTTTTTTTATGACTGATGTCAAAACAATGTTAATGGCTTTGTTCATTAAGAATGTTATTTTAAGGGGAGACAAGTGTGGGGGTTCTCTAAGAACTTGGAGGAAAAATAATTTTAAATTACTACTGGAATATCGAGAAAGACACCAATAATAAAGCAGAGGCTTATGCATTACTCAAAGTACTTTAACTAGCAAAGACCCGCCAAATTTGAAAATTGAATGTTATAGGCGACTCAAAGATAGTCATAAGGATGATGGTCTAGGGAACCGACCCAAAAAATTTGAGTCTAAAAAGAATTATTGATCGAGTACGTGTAGACTCAAGGTCCCTCAAGCCAAAATTCTTCCACCTTCTAAGGGAAAATAAAACGACAACGGACAAATTGGCAAACAAGGCCATAGGGAAACCTCCTGGAACCTTAGGGGTGGAGGGTGTTGAAGTCTTAGCCCCCTTAGCCTAATGCAACACATGACTAGGAGCCAGCGCGCAAAGGATAGAGTAGGAGCCACTTGGAGCTCCAATGCAAAAGAGGACAAGTGGAGCAGGCATGTGGCCAGCGCAAGTGGGGAACGATGGAGCAGACGAGTGGCAAGTGTAAAGTCAATGACTCATCGACCAAGAACAATTGGGGTTAACAATTTATACGTCAGTCTCATTATGGTTTCGGGTGGTCAGTTAATCCATTCAGTCAAGCTTGTGGGAAATCAAAGGATGAAGGCTTTGATGCAGATGGATCATGCATGCAACAACCCAGATGCACATATGATTAGACAGGATGATGTTAGGTCCAGACTCAAGCTCTCTGATATGAAGGCCTCAAGTATATCGCACCAAGTAGAGTTTGTGACTTATCTGTTTGACATGAACTCGACATTGATCATCACATGGGGAAATCTCGGTCAATGCTCATCCTTGCCGAGGAAAATTATATTTGTGGCTTTGATAAGCTATTCTCACCCTACGTTCCCTCTGAATTGCATAGGTTGTTCTGTGTCAATTGTCTCTCAACGAATTTCCACCTAGAGATTTCGGGCTCCCCCTCATTATTCCTTGTCTCGCCCACCGCCTCGCCCTCCACCTTTTCATTGCTTCGCCCAGACCTTTACCCCGCGACCTCTGTTGATTTCTACTCTGCCCAACAATTTCCCAATTCATAGGAAACCCAATTCGTTGCAGCAATGTGTCCCCCCTAACAACATGGAAATACCTAGAGAAGTCAAAGCACACTAGAGTTCATGCATTTGCAGGGTGTCAAGAGATTTCTAGTTGGTTATGTGCAGCAGGACCCTGAGGCAAAATGTGTGGGCTGCCAAAGGACGCGAATTCAAATGGGAGCGCTCAGGTCCACTCTAACTTTTGAACTTGAAACCCTCTCTCAAAACAGGCACCTTATTGAAAGGCTCCTAGATGAAATTTATGCTCAGCGGAGTCAAATTGAAGAGCAACACAACAGTCTGGAGATAATGCAGAGTCGATTGGATCAACTGGAACGAAATCATCAACAAACAAGCACACCCAGAAGCACCCATGGATCATCCAAGAACATAACTTCATCCACATTCAACCAAATCTCGGACCTCAACGAGCCCCACTCAGACTCAATTTGGGAGCAGTAGGGACAATCAAAGATCAAAATGGAACCAGGTAGGTGAGTTTTTGTAAAATTCAAATGTTTTTTTTTTTTTTTTTTTGTTATATATAAACGAAGTATTCTATAGATTGTATTCTGTGAAATACAGTAGATGTAGTATAGCTAGGGAAGGTGGAAACCCTATGATCACAAATTTTGTTTTAGCATTTCTAAGCTTCAAAGACTTTACTTCTCGGAGGTCTCTCATGGCCTTACTTTTTTATTTCAGTGGATTTATCCACACTTTTTAATATATATTTCTCAGTTCTTGTAAAAAAAAAAGAATATTATTCCACATTAAAAAATTAATAAATATATCAAACTGCATCTCTCAAATTTTCATTAATTTTAATATTTATGATTGGAAGGTCAAGAGCTAGGCAAGTTTGTGATATGTAGTTGTACACTATAAATAATATATCACCTTCTAGTTTAGTACTCCTAAATAAAAGAGGTTTGGAAACATTATATTTCAACAATAGTTATTGGCAAGGAGATACTCTTCTTTATTGCATGATGCGTTGGATTGAAAACAAATCGCTTAAGGTACACAAATATCTTCCTTTGGTTGTATCTAGAGCCATATGGTTAGTAAGAAATTCTAGGATTTTGAAGGACAAGGATGTATCTCCATTTTAGGTCCATTATCAAATCAAATTTCTATATGTTGTCATAGTAACTCCCAAGATAAAATCCCAAAGATAGGTTAAGAACCTAGAGAATGATAGATGCTGGCCATGGGCTATTCTTGATGGAACCTACCAAGGAACTCTGAGTAAGTGCAACACTAGTGGGGTCATCTACTTCAATGATAACCATATGGTTTCCTTCACAATAAGCATTATCTTTGGCTCAAACAACGTGGAAAAATGGAAGGCTTTGGCTATGCTGCTAAATATCGCAAGGGAGAATGGTATTTCAGAGATTCAAATATTTGGTGATTCCAAACCAGTAATCCACTAGACAATTTGATATTTTGGTATGTAGAATGTAGCTTTGAGACCTATGTACAAATTGAGTGGGCCTAATGGTTAAAAACATGTTTTTCCTCTTAAGAGGCAACAGATACGAAGCCAGAGGGGGGTACGGTATGTACACATCCGTAGACTTTAGTTGTCAAATCTCTACGCGGAGAGGGTCCCTTGTCCCACAAACAAGGGGGTCTCATACACCAATTTGGTGTTTGGCTTGGTCATGACCTTAAAATTAGATTATTATTATTATTATTATTATTATTATTACAATCAAGTCAAAACGTTGGAATGCACTTTCAAAGACATTTCATATTCTCTTCTTTATAGGGAGAACAACATGGAAGCTGATACTTTGTCCAAGAAAGGGTTTAATCTGGAAGAAGGGGGCTGGGAGATTTGGGTAGAGGATGATAGTTGCTCCGAGAAGCACTTTTAAAGTCAACAAATATATCAAAATGTAAAACATCTCTCCCCTCTAAGGCTCCCATATTAAGGCATGGAAAAGTTAGTGAAAGTTATTGACCAACTTCAAATCAAATATCACTTAACATAGATTATAAGTATCAAAGACACCAAGAAGTATAAAGTTTTTCTTTCTACTTTCAACATTATCACTATTTATACGTTTTCATCCATGGCTATCATGTATTAGCATCAATAAATTATGTTTTTTATTACATTCATAATTCATTATCAACATGTATAATGACAAAATTTCATAATATAAATCATTGCACTCATGAATGAACATCATATGTCCATATTAACTCCAACTTTATCAAGCATAGATATGGATCAAATAAGTCAAGTTGCAAACCTTCTTGGAGTTTTCATTCCTCCAAATAGTTTGCACCTCCTTGGAATTGGTCCCTTTAAACACTTGATTAAGTCAAAATTACAATATTTATATTAATGTAATATTGCAAGTATTAAGAAGACCCCTTCATATTTCCTCATCTATAATTTTCAATCACTTTTGTTAAGCAAATCAATGTCAAGATTCTCTAATTTCATTAGTTACTTAAATTATTAAACGATAAATGCTAATTTGTATTTTGTAATATTTTTTTTTGTTTGTTAATTTGTGCGGAACCTGTTGGGTACGCGATTAACCTGTGGCTTGAGAAACCGTGACTCAGGGGCATCTAAGCCGTCAAAATCACCCGGAGATCGCACCCGGCCTGAGCCACACCAACCCTTAACATGGTTGGATTTTTTGTCCCCGTAGGTTTCGAACCGATGACTTTAACAACACGGAGTGGCTTAACAACACACTCCATCACCGACTGTCCTACACCTCGGGGACTTAAAAAGTTGAAGGACATGGAGGTGGGCTTTGATCCACTTATGTGTGCACAAGTCACGATACCATTTATTATAGTATCTCTGGGTGCAACCACACGTTCGACCACTACCTCAAGGTGTCCCCATGGCTCCAGGTAAAGCCCTCACGAGAATTGAACCTTGCCCAACGGTGAAAAACTCCTCGCTTTCCACCATTAGATCCAACCCCTTTGGGCAATTTGTATTTTGTAATATTGAATTCCTATTACAAGACTTATTTTTCTATGGAATTACATAGATATTTGTAGTTTTTCTCTTTGATTTGGACAAACAAAGAAGAATACAGGGACATATATACTCCCTTCATATGTGATTTTTCTTACTTGTAAAATAAAAGTTACATTCTAAAGGTGTTACTTTATTTGCACATAAATTTATGTGTCTTTTTAAAGCTACTTTTAACAGTTTATTTAAATAAATATAATCTTTATTAATAAAATAGTTCTATAAATACATTACATTAGTTTCAGCTACCTTTAATAGTATATATTTAAGAAAATATAACATTTATTATAAAATAATCAAATAAATACATCCAATGTCCTCTTCCTTATTGTCATTATTCATTAACACGATTTTCCTTAATTTTAATATTTTTAGTTTTTTTTAATCATTGATTTCTAAAACAATGTTAATGAATGTGACATTTGTTATAAAATAATTAAAAAAATGCATTATGTCACATCTTTTTCTTTTTCATTATTTATTAATAAACATTTGATTATTTTTTAATTTTTTTTATGACTAATGTCAAAACAATACATCCAATGTCCTCTTCCTTATTGCCATTATTCATTAATAGGATTTTCCTTAATTTTAATATTTTTAGTTTTTTTTAATCATTGATTTCTAAAACAATGTTAATGAATGTGACATTTATTATTATTAATAATAATAATCTATTTTTAAGTTTTTAAGGTCACGGCCAAGCCAGCACACCAAATTGGTGTATAAGACATGTTAATAAAATAATTAAAGAATTGCATTATGTCACATCTTTTTCTTTTTCATTATTTATTAATAAACATTTGCTTTAATATGATTATTTTTAATTTTTTTTTTTTTTTTTTATGACTAATGTCAAAACAATGTTAATGGCTTTGTTCATTAAGAATATTATTTTAAGGGAGTGTGGGGCTTCTCTAAGAACCTAGAGGAAAAATAATTTTAAATTACTACTGGAATATTGGGAAAGACACCAATAATAAAGCAGAGGCTTATGCATTACTCAAAGGATTTAACTAGCAAAGATTCGTCAAATTTGAAAATTGAATGTTATAGGCGACTCGAAGATAGTCATAAGGTTGATGGTCCAGGGAACCGACCCAAAAAATTTGAGTCTAAAAAGAATTATTGATCGAGTACGTGTAGACTCAAGGTCCCTCAAGCCAAAATTCTTTCACATTATGAGGGAAAATAACACGACAACAAACAAATTGGCGAACGAGGCCATAGGGAAACCTCCTAGAACCTTAGGGGTGGAGGGTGTTGAAGTCTTAGCCCCCTTAGCCTAATGCAACACATGACTAGGAGCCAATGCGCAAAGGATAGAGTAGGAGCCACTTGGAGCTCCAATGTAAAAGACGACAAGTGGAGTAGGCATGTGGCCAACGCAAGTGGGGAACGATGGAGCAAACGGGTGGCAAGTGTAAAGTCAATGACTCATCGACCAAGAACAGTCAGTGTTAACAGTTTATACGTCGGCTTCATTATGGTTTCGGGTGGTCAGTTAATCTGTTCAGTCAAGCTCGTGGGAAATCGAAGGATGAAGGCTTTGATGCAGATGGATCATGCATGCAACAGCCCAGACGCACATATGATTAGACAGGATGATGTTAGTTCCAGACTCAAGCTCGCTGATATGAAGGCCTCAAGTACATCGCACCAGGTAGAGTTTGTGACTTATCTATTTGACACGAACTCGTCATTGATCATCACATGGGGGAATCTCGGTCAATGCTCGTCCTTGCTGGGGAAAATTATATTTGTGGCTTTGGTAAGCCATTCTCACCCTACGTTCCCTCTGAATTGCATAGGTTGTTCTGTGTCAATTGTCTCTCAACAAATTTCCACCCAGAGATTTTGGGCTCCACCTCATTATTCCTTGTCTCGCCCATCGCCTCGCCCTCCACCTTTTCATTGCTTCGCCCAAACCTTTACCCCACGACCTCTGTTGATTTCTGCTCCACCCAACAATTTCCCAATTCATAGGAAACCCAATTCGTTGCAGCATTGCGTCCCCCCTAGCAACATGGAAATACCTAGAGAAGTCAAATCGCACTAGAGTTCATGCATTTGCAGGGTGTCAAGGGATTTCTAGTTGGTTATGTGCAACAGGACCCTGAGGCAGAATGTGTGGGCTGCCAAAGGACGGGAATTCAGATGGGAGCGCTCAGGTCCACTCTAACTTTTGAACTTGAAACCCTTTCTCAAAACAAGCACCTTATTGAAAGGCTCCAAGATGAAATTTATGCTCAGAGGAGTCAAATTGAAGAGCAACACAATAGTCTGAAGATAATGCAGAGTTGATCGGATAAATGGGAACGAAATCATCAACAACCAAGCACACCGGCAAGCACCCATGGATCATCCAAGAACATAACTTCAGCGACATTCAACCAAATCTCGGACCTCAACGAGCCCCACCCAGACTCAATTTGGGAGCAGCAGGGACAATCAAAGATCAAAATGGAACCAGGTAGGTGAGTTTTTGTAAAATTCAGATATTATGTTTTTTTTTTCGTTATATATAAACGAAGTATTCTATAGATTGTATTATGTGAAATGCAGTAGATGTAGTATAGCTAGGGAAGGTGGAAACCCTATGATCACAAAGACATTACTTCTCGGAGGTCTCTCATGGCCTTACTTTTGTATTTCAGTGGACTTATCCACACTTTTTAATATATATTTCTCAGTTCTTGTAAAAAAAAAAGAATATTATTCCACAATAAAAAAATAATATTTAATACAAAATTAATAAATACATCAACCTGCATCTCTCAAATTTTCATTAATTTTAATATTTATGATTGGAAGGTCAAGAGCTAGGCAAGTTTGTGATATGTAGTTGTGCACTATAAATAATAGATCACCTTCTAGTTTAGTGCTCCTAAATAAAAGAGGTTTGGAAACATTATATTTCAACAATAGTTATTGGCAAGGAGATACTCTTCTTTATTGCATGATGCGTTGGATTGAAAACAAATCTCTTAAGGTACACAAATATCTTCCTTTGGTTGTATCTAGAGCCATATGGTTAGTAAGAAATTCTAGGATTTTGAAGGACAAGGATGTATCTCCATTTTAGTTCCATTATCAAATCAAATTTCTATATGTTGCCATAGTAACTCCTAAGATAAAAGCCCAAAGATAGGCTAACAGCCTAGAGAATGATAGATGTTGGCCATGGGCTATTCTTGATGGAACCTACCAAGGAACTCTGAGTAAGTGCAACACTAGTGGGGTCATCTACTTCACTGATAACCATATGGTTTTCTTCACAATAAGCATTATCTTTGGCTCAAACAACGTGGAAAAATGGAAGGCTTTGGCTATGCTACTAAATATCGCAAGGGAGAATGGTATCTCAAAGATTCAAATATTTGGTGATTCCAAACCAATAATCCATTAGGCAATTTGATCTTTTGGTATGTAGAATGTAGCTTTGAGACCTATGTACAAATTGAGTGGGCCTAATGGTTAAAAATATGTTTTTCCTCTTAAGAGGTAACAGATACGAAGCCAAAGGGGGGTACGATATGTACAGCTCCGTAGACTTTAGTAGTCAAATCCCTGGGCGGAGAGGGTCCCTTGTCCCACAAACAAGGGGGTCTCATACACCAATTTGGTGTCTGTCTTGGTCGTGACCTTAAAATTAGATTATTATTATTATTATTACAATCGAGTCAAATCGTTGGAATGCACTTTGGAAGACATTTCATATTCTCTTCTTTATAGGAAGAACAACATGGAAGCTAATACTTTGTCCAAGAAAGGGCTTAATCTAGAAGAAGGGGGCTGGGAGATTTGGGTAGAGGATGATAGTTGCTCCGAGAAGCACTTTTAAAGTAAACAAATATATCAAAAGTTAAAACATCTCTCCCCTCTAAGGCTCCCATATTAAGGCATGGAAAAGTTAGTGAAAGTTATTGACCAACTTCAAAGTAAATATCAGTTAACGTAGATTATAAGTATCAAAGACACCAACAAGTATACATTTTTTCTTTCTACTTTCAACATTATCACTATTTATACATTTTCATCCATGGCTATCATGTATTGGCATCAATAAATTATGTTTTTTATTACTTTCATAATTCATTATCAACATGTATAATGACAAAATTTCATAATATGAATCAATGCACTCATGAATGAACATCATATGTCCATATTAACTCCAACTTTATCAAGCATAGATATGGATCAAATAAGTCAAGTTGCAAACCTTCTTGAAGTTTTCCTTCCTCCAAATAGTTTGCACCTCCTTGGATTTGGTCCCTTTAAACACTTGATTAAGTCAAAATTACAATATTTATATTAATGTAATATTGCAAGCATTAAGAATACCTCTTCATATTTCCTCATCTATAATTTTCAATCACTTTTGTTAAGCAAATCAATGTCAAGATTCTCTAATTTAATTAATTACTTAAATTATTAAACAATAAATGCTAATTTGTACTTTGTAATATTGAATTCCGATTATAAGACTTATTTTTCTATGGAATTACATAGATATTTGTAGTTTTTCTCTTTGATTTGGAAAAACAAAGAAGAATATAGGGACATATATACTCCCTTCATATGTGATTTTTCTTTCTTATGAAATAAAAGTTACATTCTAAAGGTGTTACTTTATTTGCACATAAATTTATGTGTCTTTTAAAGCTACTTTTAATAGTGTATTTAAATAAATATAATCTTTATTAATAAAATAGTTATATAAATATATTACATTACTTTCAGCTACCTTTAATAATATATATTACATTACTTTCAGCTACATTTAATAATATATATTTAAGAAAATATAACATTTATTATAAAATAATCAAATAAATACATCCAATGTCTTCTTCCTCATTATTCATTAATAGGATTTTCCTTAATTTTAATATTTTTAGTTTTTTTAATCATTGATTTCTAAAACAATGTTAATGAATGTTAATGAATGTGACATTTATTATAAAATAATTAGAAAAATGCATTATGTCACATCATTTTCATTATTTATTAATAAAAATTTGCTTTAACTTGATTTTTTTTTTTTTTTGACTGATGTCAAAACAATACATCCAATGTCCTCTTCCTTAATGTCATTATTCATTAATACGATTTTCCTTAATTTTAATATTTTTAGTTTTTTTTAATCATTGATTTCTAAAACAATGTTAATGAATGTGACATTTATTATAAAATAATTAAAGAAATGCATTATGTCACATCTTTTTCATTATTTATTAATAAACATTTGCTTTAATTTGATTATTTTTAATTTAATTTAATTTTATGACTGATGTCAAAACAATGTTAATGGCTTTGTTCATTAAGAATATTATTTTAAGGGGAGGCCAGTGTTGGGGTTTTCTAAGAATCTGGAGGAAAAATAATTTTAAATTACTACTGGAATATCGGGAAAGATACCAATAATAAAGCAGAGGTTTTGCATTATTCAAAGGACTTTAACTAGTAAATACCCGCCAAATTTAAAAATTGAATGTTATAGGCGACTCAAAGATAGTCATAAGGATGATGGTCCAGGGAACCGACCCCAAAAAATTGAGTCTAAAAAGAATTATTGATCGAATACGTGTAGACTCAAGGTCCCTCAAGCCAAAATTCTTCCACATTTTGAGGGAAAATAACACGACAACAGACAAATTGGTGAACGAGGCCATAGGGAAACCTCCTGGAACCTTAGGGGTGGAGGGTGTTGAAGTCTTAGCCCCCTTAGCCTAATGCAACACATGACTAGGAGCCAATGTGCAAAGGATAGAGTAGGAGCCACTTGGAGCTCCAACACAAAAGAGGACAAGTGGAGCAGGCATGTGGCCAGCGCAAGTGGAGAACGATGGGGCAGACAGGTGGCAAGTGTAAAGTCAATGACTCATCGACCAAAGAACAATCGGGGTTAACAGTTTATACGTCGGCCTCATTATGGTTTCGGGTGGTCAGTTAATCCGTTCAGTCAAGCTCGTGGGAAATCAAAGGATGGAGGCTCTAATGCAGATGTATCATGCATGCAACAGCCCATATGCACAGATAATTAGATAGGATGACGTCAGGTCCAGACTCAAGCTCGCTGATATGAAGGCCTTAAGTACATCGTACCACGTAGAGTTTTTGACTTATCTGTTTGACACGAACTCGACATTGATCGTCACATGGGGAAATCTCGGTCAATGCTCGTCCTTGCTAGGGACAATTATATTTGTGGCTTTGGTAAGCCATTCTCACCCTACATTCCCTCTGAATTGCATAGGTTGTTCTGTGTCAATTGTCTCTCAACGAATTTCCACCCAGAGATTTTGGGCTCCCCCTCATTATTCCTTGTCTCGCCCACCGCCTCGCCCTCCACCTTTTCATTGCTTCGCCCACACCTTTACCCCGTGACCTCTGTTGATTTCTGCTCCGCCCAACAATTTCCCAATTCACAGGAAACCCAATTCGTTGCAGCATTGCATCCCCCCTAGCAACATGGAAATACCTAGAGAAGTCAAAGAGCATAAGATTTCATGCATTTGTAGGGTGTCAAGGGATTTCTAGCTGGTTGTGTGTAGCAGGACCCTGAGGCAAAATGTGTGGGCTGACAAAGGACGTGAATTCAGATGGGAGCGCTCAGGTTCACTCTAACTTTTGAACTCGAAACCCTCTCTCAAAACAGACACCTTATTGAAAGGCTCCAAGATGAAATTTATGCTCAGAGGAGTCAAATTGAAGAGCAGCGCAACAGTCTGGAGATAATGCAGAGTTTATTGGATCAGCTGGAATGAAATCATCAAAAACCAAGCACACCCGCAAGCACCCATGGATCATCCAAGAACATAACTCCAACCACATTCAACCAAATCTCGGACCTTAACGAGCCCCACCTAGACTCAATTTGGGAGCAACAGGGACAATCAAAGATCAAAATGGAACTAGGTAGCTGAGTTTTTGTAAAATTCAGATGTTATGGTTTTTTTTTTTCGTTATATATAAATGAAGTATTCTATAGTTTGTATTATGTGAAATACAATAGATGTAGTATAGCTAGGGACAATGGAAACCCTATGATCACAAATTTTGTTTTAGCATTTCCAAGCTTCAAAGACTTTACTTCTCGGAGGTCTCTCATGGCCTTACTTTTGTATTTAAATGGATTTATCCACACTTTTTAATATATATTTCTCAGTTCTTGTAAAAAAAAAGAATATTATTCCACATTAAAAAATTAATATTTAATAAAAAATTAATAAATACATCAAACCGCATCTCTCAAATTTTCATTAGTTTTAATATTTATGATTCTTATTATTGTTGATTGTATCTCTCAAATTTTCATTAATTTTAATATTTATTATTATTATTATTGATTTATAAAACAATGTTAATAACTTCGTTGTTTATCCCTAGATGGGGTGACATCTGGGCAGGCAGCCCGGGGAGTTATTACCCCTAGCCATCGCCCTCATCCCCACACCATTTGAATGACGAGCTTTATCATCGCACTTATGGTAGTGCGTTGCTCTACCTCCATAAACTTAATGGATTTGCATGTGAACCAACTCTATATCTCAGAGGTGGGTACTCGTCCTTGGGATAATTTCACTTCGGTTTTCATGGCATCCCCCACCAGCGTTCAATCGACTGATATGAAGGTAAGAGCTTCAGGCTATTTTGTCATCTGCCAAGTTCTGTTGGCTCTCTGGTTCTCTCAGTCTCCTGTGCATTCCTAAGGTGAACCTCCTCCCATCGCCTCCCTCCCACTGCTGGCCAGCTCTCTCATTCTCCTTTTCACCAGCTTGAAATTCGCCTTCGTTGCTCCATTTTCACTGTTATCCTTTAATCATTCCCAAAGAGCGTGGAAAACCCAAAAGGGAGCCACTGTATTACAATTTTGTTGCAAGGCGCAACTGCCCTGACCCTTCGCAGTCCCTCCCTCCAATCATCTCCCCTGGAAGAGGCCAGAATTGGACTGATACTCCCCATCCCTCCCCTCATGCCCAGAACTTGCCTCCTTCCCCTTCTAAAAATATGCATGACATGGGAAGTTGCCCGGTGGAAGAAGAAATTCCTCCTCCTGAGCAGCATCCCTTGAACGCCCCGCTCGAGCCTAGTATCATCACCAGGCCCCAAGCCCGACCTATGGAGCATGGAAGTTGCTTGGTGGAGGAAGAAGTCCCCCCCACTTGGTTGGCAAATTAGATTGCCAATAACTCTAGCTCTAGGTTGGACGAGGAAGAAACTCCACTGGCGGATTTCGATGCGGATACAGTGGAAGCGGAAGCGAAGCGAATGGGAAAATTGAGCATACTATGCCCAACCCTCATTGCTTTTCGGACGACCACTTGCAACTAATATTTGATATGCGGAGAAGCCTGGAGGATCAAACTCAGAATCAACACACTTTTAGCCGATGCATGGACCTCCTGTTTGACGCCTTGTCAGATGCTCTAGAGAAAACTCATTGTCTGACCTGCAGACAAAAGTTCGTCTTCACCTACAACACCGATGGACGTTCAAGTTTGCCAAATTTCTAGCTTCTCTCACAGTATACATTTCATGATTCGTTTCTTTTCAATTTTGTTAAGTTTTATGATCCATAGCTACAGCGATGGTGGCCATGGGCTCTGGTGCATGATACCAGACATGTCTAACGTTAGTAACATGACATCTGACAAGTTGAACTGTGAAAAAAACTGTTATGATTATTGAATGTTTTGGCGAACCACCTATTCTGGTTTCCATGTTGTGGCGGAACAGGTGGCAAGCAAGAATCATTGTACTTTTTTGAAGTTTTTAAGGTAATACATATTTTCTCTTTTATTTAAAAAAAAATAACTTGGTTGTTTAGGGATATTGTCCATCTTAAGTTATTAAAGCATCATTATCATTAATTTCATAAATAGTGTTAATAGTTTTGTTGTTTAGAAATATGTGCAACGTAGTTTATTAAGGCACTGTAGTTTAGTATAATGCATGTTATAATTTTTTGTACTCATAGTAATTATTTATTATTTATTGGTGATTTTGCAAATTGAAGTATCATTATCATTAATTTAAATAGTGTTAATAATTTTGTTGTTTAAAAATATTGTCCAGCTTAGTTTATTAAGACATTATAATTTAGTATAATTTATTATTTATTGGTGATTTTGCAAATTGAAGTATCATTATCATTAATTTCAGAAAGTGTTAATAATTTTGTTGTTTAGAAATATTGTCCAACTTAGTTTATTAAGACACTATAGTTTAATATAATCCACGTTATAATTTTTTATACTCATAGTAATTATTTATTATTTATTGGTGATTTTGCAAATTTAATCCTCTTTGCAAATATAAAAACCAACCATATTGTCTACAACTTTATGAAAGGGTATTTTTGAATTTTCAGTATTCTTCTCCATTTCCAAATCAGTGTGCTTCTTAAAAATTGGTCACACAGTCATGGTTTATGGTGGACTGAATTACAAGTCCATTTAAGGTGAAACCCCCTCAACTAGAATTGTTGTGCACTACATTTAAACAAGTCTATGCGATAGCAATTATACCAATTATACGTGCTGAAATAATTTATAAATATTGTGTGTGAAAACATAAATTATTTTGTCTTCATGCAATGCAAGATTGTAAATATTTGATTGAAAACTGCAACTGTCAATACATTTTGACAATATTATACTTGTTTCGCATATTATATGGATGGTAAAATATTTTGTGCGAAAACATAAATTATTTTGTCTTGATGCATTGCAAGATTGTAAATATTTGATTGAAAGTGATTGAAAGTGATTGAAAACTACAAGTGTCAATACATTTTGACAATATTTGTATCTGTTTTGCATATTATATGAATGTTTTGCATATTATATGAATGGTACTAAAATAATTAAAGTGTAATTTTAAAATAAAATATATATATATATACATTTTGTTTTGACAATATTGTACTTGTTTCACATATTATATGGATAGGATTGGATGGTAAAATGTAATTTTTAAATAAAAAATATATATACATCTTGTTTTTTTGACAATATTATACTTTTTTGGCATATAATAATAAGTGTTAAATAGGTAAATGATATAAATATTTCAAAGTACAGTGGCTTTTGTTACAAACATATATGCAAGTTTTGTTTTTGACAATATTGTACTTGTTTGACATATTATATGGATAGTACTAAAAAAATTAAAGTATAATTTTTAAAATAAAATTGTATTTGTTTGGCATATTATATGGATAATACTAAAAGAATTAAAATATAATTTTTAAAATAAAAAACATATATGCATCTTGTTTTTATCTTATTCATTTTTAAACAAATATTAAATAAATGTTAAATGGGTAAATGTATTGACTTTTTTTTCCATAAGATATAAATATTTCATAGTATAATGACTTTTGTTAAAAACATAGATGCAAGTTTTTTTTAAGGGATATACATTCAAAATAACAAGTAAGTTTCCATGAGATGATATAAATATTTCAAAGTATAATGGCTTTTGTTAAAAACATACATGCAAGTTTTTTTTTAAGGAATGTGCATTCAAAATAACAAGTAGGTAGGTAATGTGTACATATTTCAAATTACAATGACTTTTGTTAGAAACATACATGAAAGTTGTTTAAGGGATATGCATCCAAAATAACAAGTAGATAAAGTGTATCAAAAGGGATTGGAATGTAATGGGTTATTTAGTTCCCATTTTCCATATTTTGGAAGTGATTTTTTATGACAATTTTAGGCTGCCATTCTATGACCCGGCCTTGATGAAACGCCACCTCAAGCCAAGCTTGGATGGAGCCTAAGGTACGCTGGCCATGACAACCATTGCTGTAGCCTCTAAACCTTGAAGACCTGCAGATATGTAAAAACAAAAACATAAGAGCTGGACAAATATTTAGGTAATGAGTAACTTGGAAAAGAATTAAAATGTTAACTTTATTTTTTCAAATCCACCTAATAAAAAAAGTAGTGGATATATGCATTTAATAACTCAATAATGTGATGAGTTATTATTTTTCTTTACTTACACTCCCTTCAAGATGAACCTTAAAATGTTAATTCCATTTTTTCAGATCTACCTAATAAGAAAGAGTAGTGAATATATACATTTACTATAGCAATAATGTAATAAGTTATCATTTTTCTTTACTTACACTCCCTTCAAACATGTCTTAATTCTACTATCAACTTTTTCAGATCCACCTAATAAGAAAAAGTACACCCTTCAAATATGTTTTAATTCTACTATCAATTTTTTCAGATCTACCTAATAAGAAAAAGTACACCCTTCAAATATGTCTTAATTCTACTAACATCAACTTTTTCAGATCCACCTAATAAGAAAAAGTAGTGGATATATGCATTTACTAGAATAATAATGTGACGAGTTATCAGTTTTCTTTACTTACACTCCCTTCAAATATGATTAATTCTACTATCAACTAAATTACAAGAATATTTTCATCAACCCAACTCTCCCTTCAAATATGATTAATTCTACTATCAACTAAATTACAAGAATATTTTCATCAACCCAACTCTCTTGCACACCTAGCTAGCTTATGGATATATATGGAACGCCCATAAGTTGGACCAATATGTCAATATTTCAATGACAATTAAATTATATGTAAGTCCACAAAATCATTGATTCGTTTTATTTACTAAATTACAAGAATATTTTCATCAACCTAACTCTCTTGCACACCTAGCTAACTTATGGATATATATGGAACGCCCATAAGTTGGACCAATATGTTAATATTTCAATGACGGTTAAATTATATGTAAGTCCACAAAATCATTGATTCGTTTTATTTCAATGGGTGCATGCGAGTTTTTATTGGTGTAAACCTTTCCTCTTAATTCCAAAAGAGGTTTGATGTTGTGGTTGAGATAATATCTCAACAGCTCCTACAAAATCTCAAATCAACTCCAAACCAATCCCTAAATTAATCATTAATTCTAACACCCTCCCTTAATGATTACATTACAAATAAACCACATACTACAATTCTCAAATCACAACATAGATCTTTGTCTGATCTGGTCTTCATCAGCGCCTACACCCACTCTGATGCCTTTGGACTGCGCTCTTTCTCTTCCTCTTCTTCGAGCTTACCATTCAACTCATTTAAAGCATAAATGCTTCAGACCATCATTCATGAACTTGTACAATAGACAATTTGACAACTCGGCTCATCGGGGCTTCCGTGATAAAAGATGTCAATTATTGATGCATTCTATGAACATGCCTCCATCTGTCGGATTTTTGCTTTCGGCTATCCTTCAGTGTCTAGAAGAGTAGTTTGGATACAGAATGTCCTCAACATTCAATTATACAAGGTGACTTCCAATAAGAACAGTTGTTCTTGAAACCGGGGCTGCCAGCTTATATCAAGATACAAGAGTTCCTACTTTCTTTTACATAAACACGTAAATATATAAAAAACTTTAAACACACCACACACAGTAACTACATAGCATGACACCAGATGCAACAGATAATCTAATAAAAGGCCACAAGTCGTCGAATGCATGTCTTCACAGTCTGGTCCATGTATGTGGACAACCTCCGAAAACAATATAAAAAATTTGGACAATTGGAGGCACCCGGGTCAATCAATTCAGTATCATTGCTGCTCCGATAAGTCCCATATCAAGTTTAATGACGAAGAGCCAACTTAGAGCAATATGAAGCACCAAAGTCACTGCAGCGATCCACGCAGTAACCATGTTTTTCGGTAGGTATCTCTGAAACGGAAACGCGAATACAGATGCAAAGTGTTGAGGAATGAACCAAATTGAAACCTCTCTGGATAATTCAGCAATGTCATTTGACTGACCCATCAACTTCAGAAGGGGGGTCGCGAATATGTAGGTTGGCACGAGCAGGACTGCAACGATGGCGGATATTACCAGCAACAAGCGGATCTTCCACACTCCTGCTAGCACAATTAAAAAAAATGGCGTCCTTCCTCCAGTGGGCTTGGCGGCAGCTTGGCAGCAACGATTTTAATTCAACGATTCTACGTCAATTCAGGCACACACAACAACAAACTATCTATTGTATTCTCACGCATCTAAACCTACTCTTACAGCAGATAGATTATCAAGTCTCTCACATCTTCCTGGGTATTCCCTTGAGGGATTAACCCCAGCCAGGCTCTGATACCATGACAGAATTTAAGAGAGCAGCCATAACACGAAAATTACAGACAAAATAATATTGTATTACTATATCAAATCCCAAGATACAATAGATATATATAGCTGGAGTTAGATCCAACCAATTCCAAACATAAGTATGGAGGTTGAGATAATATCTCAACAGCTCCTACAAAATCTCAAATCAACTCCAAACCAATCCCTAAATTAATCATTAATTCTAACACATGTTTAATATACAATGCACCTAGACTAACTCTTTTAATGTGCATTGATCTATTGCAATAACATTTGCCTAGACTTTCAAATGTCAAAACTTAAAATTTTGTAAAAACTATTTTAAATAAATTAAATTGAAAACATAAAGGTTAACATTATGTAAACCAACATGGTATATTTGATTATTAATTATTGTAATAAGATTATTTCACTATGTTAAATTCATTTATGAATTAAAAAATAATTTTATGGATAGTTCTGCATGCAAAACACCGTTAAACTCACTTATGAATTAAAAAATAATTGTATGGGTTAAATTCACTTATGAATTAAAAAATAATTTTATGGATAGTTCTGCATGCAAAACACCTCCCAGATGGAATCTTCGTTTTGAAATCAAAGCCACTGGCAACAGTCGCCCAGGCACCTCAAACAGCTGGGAAGGAGTGTTGGTAGTCGGGTGTATAAGCACTAGTGCCCATGGCAGCAGCCTTGTAGGTGATGCCCATGGCAGCAACCTTGTAGGTGAGGGTTCAGAGGGTTACCAAAGGGCATTGAATTGACAGAGAAGGATGAAGATCTCAAGGCTGCCAGATTCGCTTTGGGAACTCTTGGGTCATCTCCAAGATTACCTTCGCTCTGCAGCCCTTGTTTAAGCGCTCAGTTTCTCTTGTGAACAAGAACTGCTCTGTCTTGGAGGCCGAAAAGGGAGTGAATAAAGGCCACCGAGTCGATGTTCACAAAGCGCTGCAACTTATACACGAGGACATGGGCGTTCTACTGAGTGGGTGCCAAACTAACGAGAAATCTGTAGGCGATCCGCACAAAGCCTACAGAGCATTCAGTAACGCTTCTCAGAAAATTCTTGAACGACATGGGGACCTCATAAGCTACAGGGAATTAGCTTTGGGTGATAGAAAGTTGCTTTTGGAACAAGGGTACTTACAACATCTGTGTCTCTACTGCAGTGACAACAAGAAGGGTACTCACAGCATCTGTGTCTCTACTGCAGTGACAACAAGACCGATGCTATTTTCCTGTGCGAGCAATAATATTTTCCTGGTAAGGTAATATTCTCGATTGCGGTTAAGGTCAACCAGTTCGTGAGCCATTACATCCCTATGAAAATGCAGTTAGCTCCTATGAGCATGATAAAAGGAAAATATTAAGCAAAACAAAAATAGATGAGTGTACACAACATAGAAAACCAGTCGGCTGTTCAAAGAACAATTTTAATCGATTTTTTTGTAAATGTTTTTTATTCGTTTTTTATTTAAAAGGAGGACAGTAGAGATTAGTTCATGTTTTCGAAATCTTATACTATGAAGTCGATATCGTGCTTGAGAAATCTACCAAAAGAGAAGTGTGGTGATCTGATTGGGTAGGGAGATCTCCTTCGGAAAGAATAAGATTTTTTTAGTTTCTCTAACAAATATAAATAGATTTTAATTAAACAGCTATTTTTTTTTTATTTTCTAACTAAATATACCAAAGATCTGCTTGGTTAGGGAGATCTCCTTCAAAATTTTCTAACTAAATATACCAAAGATCTGCTTGGATAGGGAGATCTCCTTCAAAATTTTCTAACTAAATATACCAAAGATCTGCTTGGTTAGGGAGATCTCCTTCAAAAGTAATAAGATTTTTTTCTTAAGTTCTGTAACAAATATAAATATATAAATAGATTTTAATTAAACAGCTACAAGATTTTTTATTTTGTTTTTATAAATAATATAAATATAGATCTTAACCAAACAGCTACAATTGTCAAATCCTTTAGTCATCGCTGCCCAAAGATGAATTTATGCTCCTACACATGGTTCTATTTCCGTATGAACATTTCAACCAATAAATTTGTAAATAGCAAGAACAAAAGTCTTTGTTACAAGCGCTTCATCCGTGGAAATTTTCTTTTCAGTCCAGCATCAAATTTTAGAGAAGCTTGTCATACTGGAATTGATTTTCAATTTTTTTGGTTTGGGATAGTGCTGGTATTTGATTTTTATTTTTATATTTCACACAGATTTAATTTGTAAATAGCAAGAACAAAAGTCTTTGTTACAAGCGCTTCATCCGTGGCAATTTTCTTTTCAGTCCAGAATCAAATTTTAGAGAAACTTGTCATACTGGAATTGATTTTCAATTTTCTTGGCTTGGGATAATGCTGTTATTTGATTTTTATTTTTATATTTCACACAGATTTCTAAATATAGATCATTGAAATATTTTTACTTTAATTTATATTTTTGTAATGGTAAGATTAAGTTTTTTTCATTTTAATTTATATCTTTCTAATGTTTTAAAGGGTTATTTTTCTCCTGAAATAGAAGTTACCTTGTTATTCAATTTTAGATAACTTTCCTTTACATATAGACTTGTTACAACATGAAATAGAAGTTACCTTGTTATTCAATTTTAGATAACTTTCCTTTACATATAGACTTGTTACAACATACTCATTATGAGCTTTATTCAACATTCATTCCCACACCCATCCAAACTACACTCAATTGACATATATTTGTAATATTCTTGTAATGTTATTTGTAATATCTTTGTAATATTATGATTAAGTTATTTCTTAACTTAATAGTAATTTAAATTTTTTAAATAAGAAATTACGTTCTCCTATAACATTATTGTTTGATATTATATTTCAATACTTGAAAGAGAGATTTAATACTTGAAAGAGAGATTTATGACACAAAATAGAAACAAAATATTGACTATCTTTAATTTATTAATATATCAACATAAGTAATATTGCTCAAAAAAATTAGATCTAATGGTGGAAAGTGAAGAGTTTTTCACCATTGAAAGAAGTTCAATTCCAGTAAAAACTTAACCTGAAGTCATGAAGACACCTTGAAATAGTATCAGAACCTGGACTACAGTGTGCAGTGTCAAAACCTGCAATCAACTGCAGTGTGCAGTGTCAGAGCCTGCAAAGTAGTCAACAAATAAAGAATTTAGGTCGCCACTTACAAGGGAAAAATTTATTACAATTACATTGGGAGGAATATCAGAGCCCACAAAGTAGCCAACAAACGAAGGATTTAGGTAGCCACTTACCAGGAAATTTTTTATTACAATTACATTAGGAGGAAGAGGACTTTGATATTTTTAACCAATAAAATAACAGATAAATAATATTAAAAAAAACAATTTAAATCATGATTTTTTAAAAATTACATTAGGAGGAAGAGGACTTTGATATTTTTAACCAATAAAATAACAGATAAATAATATTAAAAAAAACAATTTAAATCATGATTTTTTAAAACTTTGAATAAATAGATACATAAGTTACTGTTAATCATCAACTATTAATTATTCAATACTAACTCAATGCTATATACCTGCCTATCTGCAAGTATAATAAAAGTGTAAATAAACACTGTTACTCTACCCAGATAAACATATTGCTACTTCATAACAAAAACAAAAGTATGATATTTTTTAACAAAATTCTTTCAATGCTATATACCTACCTATCTGCAGATATAATAAAAGTGTAAATAAACATACTGTTACTCTACCCAGATAAACATATTGCTATTTCATAACAAAAGTCTGATATTTTTTAACAAAACTCTTTCATGTTTTCATAACA
>ML839621.1:26107-39486 GCA_009831015.1 Picea engelmannii | reverse complement strand
CTTTGTTTACAGCATTTAAGTTTGTTTACTGCTTAAGTTAACTCTTGAAGCTTTCCAAGTCTATTGAAATTATTAGATTTATGTTAGGTTTATTCCTTTGGGCAGTTAGAGCCTCTATGGTGGGAGAGATCTCACGTCGGATTGGGTTCAAGATTAACTCACGCCGTGCTCAAAATCGCTTAAACTAACCCTTAAACTTTCTAAATCAATTGAAGTTATTAAACTCATGTTAAGTTTATTCCTCTCGGCAGTTAGAGCCTCTATGGATAAATAGGAAATTGTAACCGATGAAAAACCTCACACCATGGCAGAATGGATATTTTTGTGGTCAATTCAGAGTTTTTATTTCAATAAATTAAATACAATAAATGTGGAGACTCACTGGATTTCAGAAACTTTCAATCGAATTGTCAAAGTATTTTGCCATAAAAAAAAATCAACCGATGAAAAACCCCACACCATGGCAGAACTGGATATTTTTGTGGTCAATTCAGAGTTTTTATTTCAATAAATTAAATACAATAAATGTGGAGACTCACTGGATTTCAGAAACTTTCAATCGAATTGTCAAAGTATTTTGCCATAAAAAAAATTCAAAAAATTCTTCTGTGTTTTTGGTTTTTGGTTTGGCTTATTTTAATGGTACCAAAATGTAGTCTCAAATTCTTTTTGAAAATAAATATTCACTCGGATATTAATTTGGAAATCCAACAATAAAATATGTCATTCACACCACCTTCTTTTATAATTGTCAATGTCAAAAATATAATTTACAATGATAACACAAGGATTTCACGTGGTTCACTCAAACGTTCGGCGTTCACCAAGTATAGGCATCGGTTGTCTTATTATTCAGATTATGGAGATTACATCAGATTTGCAAGTCTCTCATACACTCAATGTCTCACAATCGTTTTTGCCTCTACGGGCTTACATGTATTTATATACATTTACAAGAAACTGAATAATAAATGCAACCCCTATCCATATTCTAACTTAGTCTATTTGGTTGTAACCAATGCAGAGTAATAGGATCCATATACATCATTGGAGGAATTCGTTGTCACCAAATCCCAACACCTTCCTCCATGAATGTTGAAAAAAAAAAAGCGACCAAGTGAGAAATGCCACCATTTACTTGGGGGATTTTGGAGTTTGAGAAACGCTGCCATTTACTTGGGGATTTTTGGAGGTCAATTAAGGTGGTAAATTACAAGACTATATTCCACATGGATCCCTATGGCTTGGTTGTGGCATGACTTTTTTCACTAGTTATGATTTTTTTAAATGGCATAAATTTTATGACATTTTTAGAAGAATATTTAAAAATCGTTAACAATTTTTTTATCATTATTTTGCAGAACCGATCTATTCATGTATCTACTGTAATTTTGTAATTTAAAAGAAATATACATACTACTCTCAATATATATATAGTTATAATGGGGGAGTAAAAGGCGAAAGAATAGTTCGCGCTGTGTCGACCACATAGCTCTGTTCTTCCACAAATTTGTTGAACATCGTAAGGTCACAAATTCTATTTGGGATATTGTTGATATAGAACGCCACATTCAGTCATCTTAGACAAATCTGAGATCTAAGATCTGCTGCTTTCAAACATTTTAGGTCACTTTACCAAGATGTTGGGAAGGAAGACACCCTTACTCAACTCAAAGTTATAAAGCAAGTGCCTTGTTTTTTCAGAGATGAGGATAGTGATGAAGTGGGGAAACATGTTATTGTAAAGAAGGTGGAGGAAACTGTAGAGAGAAGTGCCTTGTTTTTTCACAGATGAGGATAGTGATGAACTGGGGAAACATGTTACTGTAAAGGAGGTGGAGGAAATTGTAGAGAGGATGCCCAAGGACAAAAGTCCTTGGCCATATCGATGGACCCAGGAATTGTTCCACCATTTCATTGATCTTATGGGGAATGACCTTCTGGGGGAAATTGAAGATTCCAGACTCTCTGGCAGAGTTACAAGGTCTTTGAATGCCACCACCTTTGTGGCCCTTATTTCAAAAGAATCAAAACCTGCCACATTTAATGACTTTATACCTATAGCACTTTGTAATTTTTCTTTTAAAGTCATTACAAAAATCATTGCTAATAGATTAAAAGGAAAGTTGGCTTCATGTATTTATACAGAACAATTTGGTTTTCTAAAAGACATGCTGATTTTTTATGTAGTTGGGCTAGCATAGGAATGTATGCACTCAGTTAAAACAAGGAAAATGAAAACACTTGTACTTAAGTTGGATCTTAGGAAAGATTTTGATAGGGTGAGTTGGCACTACCTTCGGATGATGTTGATACAAATTGGCCTCAAATGGGAGGTGACACAGTGGATTATGGGATATGTTTCTAGTGTCAATTTTGCACTTTTGGTTAATGGTGCTCCAATTGATTTCTTTAGAAGCCACATAGGACTGAGGCAGGGTTGTCCTCTTTCGCCTTTACTATTCTTATTGGTGGTGGAAGGCCTCAATAGGATTCTAAAGAAGGCTTGCACAGATGGGAAATTCAAGGGTATAAAAGTTTCTAAAGGAGTCATCATCTCACATCTATTATTTATGGATGGCGTGTTAATCCTGGGTGTTGACACTATTGAAGAGTGGCTTGTACTCATAGAACTTTTAACAAGTTTTTTCCAGGCCTCGGGTATGGAGATAAATTGTTAGAAAACATGTTTCCTTGCTCATAATTTAGATGATGCACTGCTCAAAAGGATTGAGGAGGCCTTTAAAATCCCTTCTATAAAGTTGGATCAAGGTATGAAATACATTGGTTTTCATTTGAAACCTAATGACTATAGGGTCAATGAATGGCTTTGGCATCTTCAGAAGGTGGAGAAGAAAGTTGGTCATTGGACCTATAGATGGTTTTCCCTGGGTGGTAGGTTGGTTCTAGTCAACTCAATTCTCCAAAACATGTCGGTTTACTGGCTTAGTTTAGCTAAGGTGCCTACAAAGATCATACAAAAAATCAGCCAAATCTTCTCTAGGTTACTCTAGAAAGGTGCTAAGAAACTCATTGGTTTTCATTTAGCCAGAAGGGACACGATTACAAAGCCCAAGGCATTGGGTGGGTGGGGGATTCAGAACCTGAAATGTTTTGCGCAGTCCCTTGCTGCAAAGTCTCTTTGGCGAGGGTTGTTTGGAGTTGATCCGTGGAACAAGGTACTGGCAAAAAAATATTTGAAAGGTGTTGAGGTGGTTTATTGGTTGTGCACTGAAAATCACAATTTTCCTGTGGATTCAAATTTCTGGAAGAATTTCATGGGCTCTTTGCACCTGTTGAACAGATGGTTGGCATGGTCAGTGGGAAATGGGGCCAGGGTATTGATTGGTCAAGACCCTTTTATTAGTTGTGGTCCCTTGTACAAATGATCGTATGCACTGGTTCAACATTTAAAAGGGAAACAAGTATATTCTTTGACACACATTACGTTCACATCTTCTTTAAATACATTTGATCCAAAAAGGATCCAAAGAAGACTAAGGACAACTCAGAACTCGCAAAAGCAATTCATCAAGCTCATAATGGCTTCAACAGACAGAGAAAGGGAAAAAATTCAAAGTCCTCAAAACTCAGTGAAAGTGGCATCATCGTGAAGAGCACGTCGCAATATTTCCAACGACATAAACGGCTTGTCAAACGGAGTTATGGATCGAAAGATATTCATAGTCAAAGTTTGGTCAACCTAGCCTAGTCAGCAGGGGATGAGTCAGCATTTGTACTACTGACGTCAACATCAACATGGATGACGTCAGCATCCGTACAGTGTACATGGAACACACAGGAGGCGACACGTGTCATGTTGATGTCAACATGGTGACGTGGCAGCACTAGAGGTTGCCACGTGTCACTTGTTTTTGTCTTTTTCGGGTCGATCTGTGGACCAATGAAAAAGTGCCACGTGGAAATCCGTACAACCACGTGGCAAATTGTACGGTGACATGGCAGGTTGATGTGGAAGCTGATGTGGCAGGATGACATGGTCGGTGACTATGCAGGTGGTTGGCAAGGCCTAATGGTTGGCTGCCATGTGGCCCAATCATGGGTTGCCACGTGGCAGTGGGAAAATGCCCAATGAGGGCCCAAGAACCGAAATTCAAAATATAAAAGGATGGGTCCTCCAAATTTGGCGGAGCCTCGCCAGATTTGGCGGTCCAACGGATCAATCCAAACCACCTCCAAAGTTGGCGAAACCTCCATATTTATTTATATATATAAGTTATAACAAAAACCCAAAAGGGGAGGCCCAAGGGCTCGACCATAGAATCTCCCCCACTGTATATGCCTTAACTATTGATCTGCCAACCAATAGGCCAAACAACCCCATTGTTAACACCACCCACCATTTTTATTTGAAAATTTAAATCCGCCTGTGCATGGGGGAGAGGCGTGCGACGGTACGACGAGGCACAGTTTTCGAGGCATTTTCTTGGCATTAATTGCAGGTTGTAGGGCACAAAAACCAAGACAAAATTTATCTTGGGCCTGGGAGTGCTAGATTCAGATGGAAGTGTGGAGACAATCATTTTTGGGTAATTCGACGCCAAAAATTAAATGGTGTTGTTTGTTTTCTGATCTGAGCAAAGCTTCTGCATCTTAATTCCAGAATGAGGTATACTTATGTATTTTGCCAAATTCTTCTGCTGAGTTAATAAAAAGGCCTACCCATTTGAGAGCAGGACCCGGAGAAGTAGTCCACCAGGGACGAAATCCATTATCAAGTTTTGTGTTCAGATTTGATCCTTATGTCTCTTCATTATTGAGTTTTTCCTTCTTTAATGGTGCACTTTAATTTATGCTCATTTAATACAATTCTTTATAAGTCACTTCGATGAAAAGATCTCAAATCATGTTGGTATCATAGCAGTCATCTTTGACGTGAATTGTTGATTTTGAATGATTACTAGGGCCAAGCATAAACAGGGTGAAGGAACTCTTAATACTTCCAATGCCAAAGTTGGTCGTGCATCCCGAAGGAAGAAAATGGTAGAAGAGGACAAGCGTAATGAACAGGAGAAGAACTTCCATATGGTGTTTTATCGCATGTCAGAAATGGTCAAACGAATGTATGGAGACTATGAGAAGAGGATGAAGAAGAAAGGGAAGAAAAAGGAAGCACACATTGATGATGATGCTTTAGTAAAGCCTCCATCTTCACCATCAAGTTCTAGTTCTTCTTCCTCTAAGCATTCTCATCATTCTCATCATTCTAACCATACAACCTCTTTTAAGAAACCATTATTAAAGATTGATGTAAAATTTTCTTTACCTATGTTTAATGGAGATGCTAATCCTGAAAAGCTAGATAATTGGATCCGACAGGTTGAAGTATATTGTCGTGTTCAACATATTGATGAAGAGGAAGTAAAGTGCAACTAGCTTCTCTTCGGTTGGAAGGAAATACCCTCATATGGTGGGAGAACAAACTTCAGGACACAAGTAAGTGTGGTAATCTTCTTTCCTCATGGTCATAATTTAAATCGACGATAAGGAAACAATTTTATCCATTGGGTTATTTACATAAAACAATGATGGAATGGAAAACTTTAAGACAAAGTAAAGGTCAAACTATACAAAGTTTCACAAAAGAATTTAGGAAGAAAGCTCTTGCATTACACATTCCTTTGGATTCTTATGAAACTTTAATGAAGTATATTGGTGCACTTCATAGTTATATTCGTCATACTTTGCTATTGTTTAACCCCACCAGTCTTGACAAAGTTTGTGTGAAAGCCACTCACCTTGAGAATAGGGAAAAGCATGTTCAAGAAGATCCCACAAAGAAACCTTCCAATCTCCCACATAATCCATTTACGAAGTTTAAAAGGAAGGACAATAATACCACCATGGTAAAGAGAGAAGAAGGAAAGCCATGTTGTACTCATTGCAAGAAAAGTGGTCATGATGATGAACACTGTTGGAAACTACATCCAGAGAAGAGACCGAAATAGTTTGGTGGAAAGGGGAAGACAAAAACCGTTGCTACAGTGAAACAAGATCTTGGTTCCGATTCAGGGGACGAAGGAAAGATCACAGTGGTTGGAGTACAAGGTAAAGATTCCCTTCATGCTAGTTCAAATTCCAATAATGAATCTCATGATGATGAATGAAGGAGGAATGCATTATTTCACTTAAGAGTTGTATCTAAACACACTAAGATAGATACATTATTTGATCTGGGTTCCCAAGTAAGCTTGATATCTGAAGCACTTTCCAAAAAGATGGGTCTTGAAACGAAACCACATCCAAAGCCTTATCCTCTTGGTTGGGTATGTGATAAAGAAAAACTTAATGTCACTAAACAATGGAGGGTCAGATTTTCTATTGCTTCAAAGTTGATTGATGAAGTGGATTTGGATGTTGTATCACTTGATATATGTGGCATAGTGTTGGGAAGTCCTTATCTTTATGATAGAAAATTAGTCTTCTTTCGTCATGAGAACAAATACCACCTTACTAAGCGGGGAGTGGAATATATTGTTAGAGCTCACAACATGAGGTTAAACACAACACTTGTTAGTGTAGGACAAATGAAGAGACTCATAAAAACTAATAAGAGATATGTACTCATGGTCGTAAGGGAGAAAGATGTTGGAACATCCGACACTTTCCAAGGATGTGATTCTTCTCATAAGAAATAATTAATTGATATTGTTTCTAAGTATGATGATATTTTCCAGTAACCAGATGGATTACCTCCTAAGATGGAAATCCAACATGAAATACATCTTCAGCAGGATTCTCCTCTTCCTAATGTGGGCATGTACATGATGTCAGTGATAGATATGACATAGATCAGGAAGAAGGTACAAGGCTTATTGGATTAGGGGGTCATCAGGCCCAGTTCATCCCCTTGTGGTTCTCTAATTGTGATGGTGCCAAAGAAAGATGGCACATGGAAAATGTGTGTCGATTACCAGGCCTTAAATAAAATCACGATGAAAAATCAATACCCTCTTCCTTGTATAGATGATTTACTTGATCAGTTAAAGAATGTTGTTTATTTTACTAAGTTGGATTTGCGCAGTGGATACCATCAGATTAGGGTTGTAGACCAAGATGAATGGAAGACTTCCTTTAAAACCAAACAAGGATTGTTTGAGTGGTTAGCTATGTCGTTTGGGCTTTGTAATGATCCAACAACCTTCATGCATGTGATGAATGATGTATTAAGGCCTTTTCTAGATGATTTTGTGATTGTATATATAGATGGCATTCTTATATTTAGCAGGACTTGGGATGAATATGTGAGGCATGTAAAGAAAGTATTGGATACTTTGCAAAGGGAAAAGTTGTATCTAAAATTGTCCAAATGTGAATTTGGTAAGATAGCACTTGTGTACTTAGGTCATATTGTAGGAGGAGGACAATTAAAAATTGATCCTTCCAAGATTGATGTAATTGTAAATTGGCCTGAGCCCAAAAGTGTAATCGAGATACAAAGCTTCTTAGGTGCAGTCCAGTATTGGAGGAGTTTCATTTCAAACTTCTCCTTTATAGCAACTCCTTTGCATGCCTTAACTAGTGTGAAGAACACTTTTCAGTGGGGAGGAAAGCAACAAAAATATTTCGACACTTTGAAGGAAAATATCAGTACCGCACCAGTATTAGAACTATTGAAACTTCAACAACCCTTTGAGATCGAGACAGATGCCAATGGATACGCCATGGGTGCAGTATTGATGCAATATCAGAAGCCTATCTGTTACCACTCTAAAACTTTTAACCAAGCTGTTGTTAACTATCTTACATATGATAAAGAGTTGTATGCATTAGTTCAAAGCGTAAAGAAATGGAAGCACTACTTCTTAGGGAATGAAACAATCATACATACAGATCATCAACCCTTACAATATCTCCAAGCACAAACCAAACTGCAACAATCTCGACATTAAAGATGGATGGGTTTCCTACAACAACTTCATTTGGTAATCAAGTACAAAAAGGGTATAAGTAACAAGGTAGTTGATATGCTTTCTAGATGCCCTATTGTTGCTTCTATTATTTTGAAGAATGCTTCTTTATCTCATGATAGTTATGTGGAACAGTATGTCATTGATGAAGATTTTAAAGAAGTATATGAGAAGTTAACTCATGGTGCACAGGTAGAGAACTATTCTCTGCAGGAAAAACTACTCTACCATCTTGGAAAGCTATGTATTCCTACAAGTGAACGAGTCCATGTAATATGAGAATCTCACACTTCTCTCGTGTCTGGGAATTTTGGGGTAGGAAAAACTATGGCTCATTTGTAGAGGTTTTGTTACTAGCCTCAAATGAAAGAAATTGTAACTAAATATGTAAAGGGGTGTGTGATGTGTTCTACTTGTAAGCCCTCTAATAGAAAACTGGGGCTATACTCATGACTACCTGTTCCATCCCATCCATGGGAAAGTATCTCCATGGATTTTGTAGGGGGTTTACCAATGTCGAAAAGGGGTTATGACTATTTGTATGTTGTAGTGGATAGGTTTAGCAAGATGTGTATCTTAATGACATGTAAAAAGTAGATCGTTGTTGAGCAGACTGTTAATCTCTTGTTTCAGTTTGTTTGAGTTCACTTTGGGTTACCCACATCCATTATCTTGGATCGAGGTACTCAATTCCTTGGGGATTTTTGGACAAGTTTGTGGAGAATGATGGACACCAAGTTGAAGAGGAGCACTGCTTTCCATCCATAGACCGACGGATAGACATAATGGTACTTTTTCTTCAAGGCTACTGCAACAAGCATCCAAAAGTATGGGATGAACAGATACCCTATGTATAACTTGCTTACAATCGAGCCTTACATTCCTCCACTCAATGTTATCCTTTTGAGACATGTTTTGGGTACCTACCTAAAGTTCCTTTAGACTTGGTGTATGGGAGAGATGTTGATTCAAATGAAGAAAGAAATGAAGATAGAGCCCACAAGTTCATCCAGAGGATCCAGCAGGTACACCAAGCAGTCAAGGAACAATTGGAGAAAAGTCAGGCACAAAATAAAGCTCGGCATGACAAACACAAGTTTGATCACCAGTTCTAGGTTGGAGACCAAGTATGGCTTCACATCAACAAGGAGAGATTGAAGGGTGAAGGAAAGAAACTCAAGCCCATTCGTTATGGACCCTTCACTATTTTGGAGAAAAGTGGTACCAATGCTTTTTGTCTGGATCTTCCACCTTATATGCAGATTTACTAAGTGGTAAATGCAGAGAAATTGAAACTTTTTTAGCCTACCATGATCATGGATCGGGATGATGAAGTTTCAATACCTTCAGTTGATGAGTTTTCTCATGAGTACTTGGATGAGTTAAAGGAAGATATCATCCTAGATAGAAGGATGAGGACTTCACGCAAGGGTGATGTTGATTATCTTTGAGTAGGCTTAAAGGGCACACATCCAAGCAAAGCAAAGTGGATTGAGAAGGACAAGGTGAGGGAACTCTATGTTGGATTACTAAGAGGGGGGGTTAATCAGTAATAGCCTAATTATAATCTTTTTTCTTCAAATGTTATATGAATGTAGAATTATTATCCAATAATGAGCAGTAAGAAATAAACAATCACACACATACATAATACACCAGTGTTTTACGTGGAAACACAAATCGGGAGAAAACCACATAATGTTTTTTCTTATATGTCTTGAAGAATTACATTCATTGGAAGCACCAACTTCCTTTGTTTTCCAGTTGTAACTGGAAGGAGGCTCCAACCCCCTAGTTTCTCATGCTACAACCTGAGTGAATCTCCAACTCCATAATTCTCTGGCTACAACCAGAAGGAGGATACAACCCCCTATGTTCTCCGGCTACAACTAGAAGGTTGCTACAACCACCCGTGTTTGCCCCGTCCAACCGCCCTGAAGTGGAAGTAGAATGATGGAACCACTGTCACACTATCACTGTGAGATATACCATTGTAAACCTGTACCAATAAATCTGAACCATGCATCAACCATGCATCAACCTGTACCTCAACCTATAATCAACCTATACCATAAACAAGTGCATCAACCATGCACCAACCTGTAATCAACCTGTACCATAAATAAGTGCATCCAACCATGTACCAAGTATGTACCAATCATGTGTCAACTACTCATCAACCATGACTCATTAATATGTACGAACATCATCAACTATACACTTCATGCATGTGCCAACTCATCAACTACTTGTCTCAACCATGTACTCAACATGTACCTCAACCAAAAGCCCTCATCAATTTCATCATCCAAATATGATTTGTATCTCTTTAAAGACCTGGTGTATATGATCACATTCCTACAAGCCTTCCTTAATTTGAACAACAAGAGACTATCATTTTCATCAAACTTTTCTTTAGTCTCACATGCCGAGTTTTGGATTAGTCAACAACCCTAACTTGAAGTAATCATAACTTTGAACCTGTAATGTATACATATCTGAAACCGATACACAATGTTCTTCAGTGTGTTTTATGAAATTCCTCCAGGTGTCACTACTTGGAACCTCTCAGAAAAGGAGTTATAGGAAAAATGGCATACCTTGCTGAATTCTGGGTTATTCTAGAGAGCGACCTTGTAGAGCAAGCCCCGCATGAATTATTCGTTGAATTGATATGAAAGTATTACAAAAAATACTACAGATTGTACCCTAACACATTTGGTCTCACTAAATTTGGATCTGTTATGAATAAGTTATGACATTTTTACCCGAAACACCTGTTTTTGACTAGTTTCGAGACTAGCCACAAACCCTATTTTCCACGGAGTGTAACTCCCAAAATAAAATGACCCACAAGATGATTTTTTTACCACAAATACTTGGGTATGTTTTCTCAATGGCATAGAAATCTCACATTCTGAATCATTATAGAAAAAAATTTATAGCAAAAATGGTGAGATGACTTGTAAATAACATACCTTAGAAAACACCATCAAAAGAATTTATCCTTCCTTGCATTTCGGCCTTCTTTTCTTCACCTTCCCTTAGAAATACGGCTTAGATATCCTTGGTTACCTCAGAAACCTATATATATTCAATATTCTCAAGTGTGTTTAAAATGAGAGAGCCTTGCCTCTTATTTATACTCTCCAAGTAGCTTCCTTAAAAACATCTTCTAGGTCACTTGGCCCACTTTCCTTATTTTAGGGTTAACCCACTTCTAATTTCTCCATTAAATTTATTATTGAAATAATTTATTTTGTATTCACTTTGAATTATAATACACTCATCAATTCACTTTATTATTTACCTTTTAAAATCCCTTAAACCAATTTGACTACTTTGACCTTTTGGAGCTTCTAGATGACATATGAGGGTCCTCCAACTTTGTAAGGCCATAACTCTCAAACCGTGAGGAGTTATGTGACATTCCACATACCGCCAGAAATGGAATGACATGTAATATCCATCTAAAATATTATTACCTTCAAATATAGAAAAAATCATACCGTTATCCATCAAACAAACTTGGGTCCATTACCCAAACCTGGGTTCTCCAACTTCACATGGTCATAACTCTCTAACCGTGAGAAGTTATGTGGTGCTCTACATACCACTGGAAATGGAATGACAAGAACTATCCATCTAGGATAGTTTCTCTGATAAATTCATTGTCATTCATCTCATTATTCCACAATTAATCATCGATTATGTTACTCTGCAAAGCGTCTTCCCGTGAGGGATTTCACCATAAGAAGAACACTTTGGTGTTCATCCATATTTACTTCTTATCAACCATGACAAAAAAATAATGAGTCATATTTAAAACAAACAATCTTGGGTCCATTACCCAAACCTTTGTGCTACAAGGATTTCTTCAAGGGTTGACATCAATGACAACGAACATTAATCAACAATCTCCCCCTTTGGAATTGATGGAAACACTCTGATGCAATACTAAAATCATATCACTCATGCTCCCCCTGGAACCATGCCTTTGTCCTCTGCATCTAATAAATCTGTCTCTGTCCTCTGCATCTGATAAATCTACCTATGTCCTCTACATCTGATAAATTTTCTCCCCCTAGAACCATGCCTCTGTCCTCTGCATCTAATAAATCTCTCTCCCTTTGTCATCAATGGAAAAGGTATATTTCCATCTGGGGTTGCTCCCCCTGACTGAACTATCCTCTTATGGTGCTTCCTTCTGTACATCTAAGACATATAAGATAAGAATTCAAAAAGCATTCATTTTGGAGTAGAAATAACTCCAAGTCTTTGGTGAAGGTATTCAAAGGCTTCCTGTGGAAGTGGTTTTGTAAAAATGTCTACCACTTGTTCTTTTGTTCCCACATACTCAACTATGATGTTCTTTTATGCAACTTGTTCCTGTAGAAAGTGATACTTGATTGGAATGTTCTTCGTCTTGGAGTGCATCACTGGGTTTTTTGAGATACTGATGGCACTTGTATTATCGCAATATATTAGAACGGGCTCATCATACTCAACCTGTATATCTATCAAAGTTTGTTTCATTCAAAGAACCTGTGTACAACATGTTGTTGTTGCTACAATATACTCTACCTTGACTGTAGATAGAGATATTGATGATTGTTTCTTTCTTAGCCATGATACCAAACACTCACCTAAGTAGAAAATTGCTCCACTGGTGCTTTGTCGGTCATCAATACAACCTACCCAATCTGCATCTGTGTAGGCAATAAGTGATAGATATTTTCCTTTTGGATACCATAATCCAAACTATTATGTTCCTTTGAGATATCTGAAGATCTTCTTTACTGCTAATACATGTGATTCCTTTGGTTCTTCTTGAAATCGTGCCACTTGTCCAACTACATGCATTACATCTGGTTTGGATGTTGTTACATATAGTAGGTTGCCAATCATTGACCTGTATTGCCTATGATCTATAGACTTCAAATCATCATCTTTTCTCCACTTACAACTGGTTTGCATGGGAGTGATAACTGGTTTGCAATCTTCCATTCTGAACCTCTTTAGCATTTCTTTGATATACTTGGTTTGAGAAATAAAAATTCCTTGGTTGCTTTGATGTATCTGAAGTCCCGGAAAGAAGGATAGTTCTCCAAGTAACGATATTTCAAATTCATCCTGTATGTCTTTTGCAAATTTCTGGCTTAACCTATCATCATCACTACCAAAAATAATATCATCAACATAAACTTCAATTAATAAAATATTACCTTGACTTACCTTGATGTAGAGGTTGTTGTCTGCACTTCCTTTTCTGAACCCTGCATGTTGCAGATACTTATCCAATCTTGAGTACCATGCTCTAGGAGCCTGTTTTAGACCATACAAGGCCTTCTTTAATTTACACACATAGTCTGTGTTCTCTGACAACTGAAATCCTTCTGGTTGTTCAATGTAGACTTCTTCTTCAAGTTCCCCATTCATAAAAGTTGA
>ML839621.1:15976-26057 GCA_009831015.1 Picea engelmannii | reverse complement strand
GGAGCCTGTTTTAGACCATACAAGGCCTTCTTTAATTTACACACATAGTCTGTGTTCTCTGACAACTGAAATCCTTCTGGTTGTTCAATGTAGACTTCTTCTTCAAGTTCCCCATTCATAAAAGTTGATTTTACGTCCATCTGGTATACTTTAACTTTTTTGGAGCATGCATAAGCTAAAAGAAAATAGATTGCTTCCATTCTGGCAATTGGGGAAAATGTCTCTTCAAAGTTGAATCCTTCAATCTATGCATATCCTTTACATACCAATCTAGCTTTGTTCCTTGTAACCTATCCATCTTCATTCAATTTATTCCTGAAAACCCATTTTGTGCCGATCACATTCTTATTCTTTGGTCTTGGAACCAATTCCCAAGTTTCATTTTTCTCTATTTGATCCAATTCTTCATCCATGGCCTTATTCCAAAATTCATCCTTATTGGCTTCTTCAAAACAGTTTGGTTCAATTGTAGATAAGAGTGCTAGGTGTGTTTGTTCTGGTGAATAGATTTTTCTTCTAGTATCAACTCTTGCATCTTTATTTCCAATAATTTGATCTGAAGGATGATTCTTCTGTACTTGTTTGTTAGGTGTCTTTGGAGATACTTGTTAAACTTTCTTTTCTTCTTCTGTCGGATTATTTTCATCTTCATCTTCCTCTTCTACTTCTTTTTCTTCTTCTTTTTCGAAAAGTTGTTCCATTGATTTGTTTTCTTCTTCCTTTGATTATGGTCTTCCCATTTCATCCATTGTTACATTGATGCTTTCCACAACTTTGTTTAATCTTAGATTGTAACACTTGTATGATTTCCTTGTACTTGAGTAACCAACAAGTATTCCTTTGTCCACACGAGAGTAAAACTTTCCCATTCTGCTATCTTCTCTTTTGATGTAGCATTTGCTTCCAAAAACTCTGAAGTGATTCACATTTGCTGGTCTTCCTTTCCATAGCTCGTAGGGATTTTTATCAGTGTTGTTTCTGAGCATTACTCTGTTTTGAATGTGAACTGTTGTATGCACTGCCCGTGTCTAAAAAATATCTGTCAACTTTGAATCCATTATCATTATTCAAGCCATTTCTTGTACTATCCCATTCTTTCTTTCAACAACTCCATTCTATTGAGGTGTCCTAGCAACGAAGAATTGTCTTTTTATTCCATGATTGTTGCAGTAGTCCATAAATTCCTTTTAGGAGAATTCTCCTCCATTATCCGATCTTAAGCATTTGATTCTTGAATCCATCTCATTTTCAACCATTTCCTTGTAGATCTTCAAGTTTTCAAAATCTTTCGACTTGTTCTTGAGAAAGCAAACTGCAGTCATTCTTGTATAATCATCAACTAATAACATAAAATATCTCTCACCTTTTAAGTCTTTTGTTGTAGTTTCTCCAACTAGATCAGTATGCACAATTTCCAATGGTTTTGTTGTTGAATATTCCTTTGATTTGAACCTGGTCTTTGTTTGCTTTCCTTGTTGGAAATGCTTACATAAAGTGTTGGTTGGTTTCTTGATCTGAGGCATTTCTTTGACTGCTTCTCTTTTGCTGACTTTGACAAGGTTATCAAAATGCGTGTGACCCATTCTTCTGTGCCATAGCCAAATTTCATCTTCCTTTCCTAGACAACATTTTTCATTTCCAATTTCGCTTAACACATATATGTTGCTTGAAGTTCTTGCAGCTGTAGCGACCAATTTCCTTGAACCTTCTTTTTTTATCTCACACTTTTGTGAATCGAAAGTAACTTTATGACCTTGGTCACACATTTGACTCACACTTAAAAGATTATGTTTCATATCTTCTACTAGTAGAACATTTTCTTCCTTTTCATTCTTGTTCCCAATTTGGATTGTGCCTTTTCCAATGATTTTGGTTGAATCATCATTTCCAAAGGAGATTGGTCCATCTCTTTCCTTTCGTAATGTAAGAAACTTGTCTCTATTACCTGTCATGTGTTTTGAACATCCATTGTCAATATACCAACCACGTTTCTTCTGTTTAGCTTGTAGAGCGACTGTGTATTCTTCATTGCTATACCGATCTTGCTTTCTTATCCATGTCATTTTATGAGGTTCTTGTTTGTGACTCTGTTGAGGTTCTTTAGGAGGGACTGTCATTCTGCAATTTTTTGCCATGTGTCCAAAATTGTTACATATGTAACATTCCATTTCAGTGCTCAAAGATTCAAACCTTTTGTAACTTTGTCTCTGTGTTTCACTAGGTCTTCTTTAATAACCCCTTTGTGTATGGCTCTCAATGTAGTTATTGTTCCTGTTGTTAGCTCTGAAATTTACAACTTTATGTCTAAAATTATCACATGCATAACATAAATAAAAAAATATGGTTTGATACCTGGTAGTTGAAGATCTTCTGAAAGAAGGTGCTCTTATGAATCCTTCTTCTTCTTGAGGCCTACCTATCTGTTGTTGATTCTGAAGTTTGAATCTTCTTGGTGGAGGAGTGTCTCGGTAATCTTCCTTGTATATATTTTTATCCCCTTTGATTGTTTCTGCATAGCTTTTTGGATTTGTTTCTTGCTTTGTTGTTTTGGAGCTTGATCCCTTTTCTGTCTGATTGTATCCAAGTCTGGACTTGTCAAGATGATATTTTTGATTGTTGATAATGTCATCCTGAACTTTTGAGCTATTCTGCATATTTTTCTTTTGGATATCCTTTCTTAGTGTGACAATCTCTTCTTCCAAGTTTCCAATGATCATGTCCTTTCATTATAGTTGTTCTTTGAGTGCTTATTCAATTCTTTTATCTTCTTCTATTTGAACCTTCAATTTTTTGATCATTTGTTCTAGTTCTTGAGTGTCTTTTTTTTTATCTAGTTCTGCTTGTAGTTTCTTGTTTTTCTTCTTTTCTCTTATGATAACTTCTATGACACTCATTAATTCTTCTCGGAAGTCAACTTCTGCCTCTTCAATTTCTTCATCATATGCTTCTTCATATTCTTCTTTAGAGTCTTCTTTATCAGAGTCTTCTACTGCTATGAATAGAACTCTCCTTGTTTCACTATCACTGACTTCGTCTTCATCTGATGATGAGATGTCTTCTTTGGTGCAAAATCTTTTCTTGAAAATTTTCTTTGTAGTTCTTTTACCTTTATATGTTTGTCTTCCTTTTGAGTAACCTTCATCATTTCTCTTTTTCTTATGAGGACATTTGTTAGCAAAATAACCAATACCATCACAATTAAAACAAATTAAAGGAATCTTACCTCTATACCTATCGTTGGTTCCCTTGTTCAGTCTTTTGACAAAGTTGGCCACTTCTTCATCATCTTCCGAGACGTCGTTGCTACTGCTATATTCTTCTTGTTCCTTTTTCTTTTTCTTTGATCTTTTGGATGCTTTGAAGTATGCTTCTCTTACATCTAGATTTTTTTGTTCAGTTCTCATCTCATATGTTGCGAATATTTCATGGAGTTCATCCATGCTTATTGAGTTTAGATCCGATCTTTCTTCTAGTGCTGATATCTTAGGGTTGAATCTCATAGAAAGAGATCTTAGTACCTTTTGAACAATTACAGATTCTTCGATTTCTTCTCCCAATCCTATGATTGCATTCACTATTTCATCAACTCGTAAGAAGTAGGCTACGATATCTTCATCTTCCTTCATTTTTGGTTGTTCGAACTAACCTCTGTAAGTTTGAAGCTTTGCTACTTTGACTTTTGAATTTCCTTCATAAATATTTCGAAGCTTGTCCCAAATATCTTTAGCAGATTTACAATGTGCAACTTTGGTGAATACCATATCACTGAGACCATTCAAAAGTGCATTTTTGGCTTTGGTATTATTCTCACCGAGTTTAACTGCTTTTTCATTTGTTGGTGGAACTACTGGTGTTGTGTATCCATCTACAATTGATTGCCAAACTTGAAATCCATGTGCATGTATACATGTCTTCATCCTTATGCTCCAAAAGGCATACTCTGTCCATCAAACTGTGGTATTCAATTTTTATATGAGTTGGTACTCTCCATGATCTACCTTTCAGTGGTTAAACTAATTTCTGAAGGAACCTGCTCTGATACCAATTGTTGGATTACTGAGAGGNTAATTATAATCCTTTTTCTTCAAATGTTATATAAATATAGAATTATTATCCAATAATGAGTAGTAAGAAATAAACAATCACACACATACAAAGTACACCAGTGTTTTACATGGAAACCCAAATTGTGAAAAAACCATGGAATTCTTTTTCTTATATGTCTTGAAGAATTACATTCATTGGAAGCACCAACTTCCTTTGTTTTTCAGCTACAACTGGAAGGAGGCTCCAACCCCCTAGTTTCTCAGGCTACAACCTAAGGGAATATCCAACTCCCCAATTCTCTGGCTACACCTAGAAGGAGGCTACAACCCCCTATGTTCTTCGGCTACAACTGGAAGGTTGCTACAACCACCTGTCCTTGCCCCGTCCAACCGCCCTGAAGTAGAAGTAGATTGATGGAACCACTGTCACACTATCATTGTGATATATACCACTGTAAACCTGTACCAATAAATATGAACCATTCATCAACCATGCATCAACCTGTACCTCAACCTGTAATCAACCTATACCATAAACAAGTGCATCAACCATGCACCAACCTGTAATCAACCTGTACCATAAATAAGTGCATCCAACCATGTACCAATTATGTACCAATCATGTGTCAACTACTCATCAACTACGACTCATAAATATGTACCAACATCATCAATTATACACCTCATGTATCTGCCAACTCATCAACTACTTGTCTCAACCATGTACTCAACATGTACCTCAACCAAAATCCCTCATCAATTTAATAATCCAAATATAATTTTTAGCTCTGTAATAGACCTGGTGTATATGATCACATTCCTGTAAACCTTCCTTAAATTTAAAAACAAGAGACTAGCATTTTCATCAAACTTTTCTCTAGTCTCACATGCCTAGTTTTGGATTAGTCAACAACCCTAACTTGAAGTAATCATAACTTTGAATATGTAATGTATAAATATCTAAAACTAATACACAGTGTTATTCAATGTGTGTTATGAAATTAATCCAGGTGTCACTACTTGGAACCTCTTAGAAAATGAGTTATAGAAAAAATGGCATACCTTGTTGAATTCTGGGTTATTCTAGAGAGAGACCTTGTAGAGCATTCCCCGCATGAAATATTCGTTGAATTGATCTGAAACTGTTACAAAACATACTATAGACTATACCCTAACCAAAACATTTGGTATCACTTAATTTGTATCTGTTATGAAGAATTTATGACGTTTTTACCCGAAACACCTATTTTTGACTAGTTTCAGGACTAGCCACAAACCCTATTTTCCACGGAGTGTAAATCCCAAAATAAAAGGACCCAAAAGATGAATTTTTTACCATAGATACTTGGGTATGTTTTCTCAATGAAATAACAATGTCATGGTTTGAATAATTACATAATTTTTTTTATAGAGAAAATGGTGAGATGACTTGTAAATAACATACCTTAGAAAGCACCATCAAAAGAATTTATCCTTCCTTGCATTTCGGCCTTCTTTTCTTCACCTTCCCTTAGAAATCCGGCTTAGATATCCTTGGTTACCTCAGACACCTATAGATATTCAATATGCTCAAGTGTGTTTAAAATGAGAGAGCCTTGCCTCTTATTTATACTCTCGAAGTAGCTTCCTTAAAAACATCTTCTAGGTCACTTGGCCCACTTTCCTTATTTTAGGGTTAACCCACTTCTAATTTCTCCATTAAATTTATTATTGAAATAATTTATTTTGTATTCACTTTGAATTATAATATACTCATTGCTTCACTTTATTATTTACCTTTTAAAATCTCTTAAACCACTTTGACTACTTTGACCTTTTGGGGCTTCTAGATGACATATGAGGGTCCTCCAATTTTGTAAGGCCATAACTCTCAAACCGTGAGGAGTTATATGACATTCCACATACCACCAGAAATGGAATGACATTTACTATCCATCTAGAATAGTATTACGTTCAAATATAGCAAAAATCATACCATTATCCATCAAACAAACTTGGGTCCATTACCCAAACCTGTGTTCTCCAACTTCACATGGTCATAACTATCTAAATGTGAGGAGTTATGTGACGTAATACATACCACCGGAAATGGAATGAAAATCACTATCCATCTAGGATATTTTCCCTGACAAATTAACTTTCCTTGATCTCATTATTCCACAATTAAGCATGGGTTCTCTTACTTCACAAAGCGTCTTCTCGTGAGGGCTTTCACCATAAGGGGACCACTTTTGAGTTCATCCATATTTACTTCTTATCAACCATGAAAAAATAATAATGGTCATATTTACATCAAACAATCTTGGGTCCATTACCAAAACCTTTGTGCTACAAGGATTTCTTTAAGGGTTGACATCAATGACAACCAACCTTAATCAACACTCTTCCCTCACTTATCTGTTGATTGATGAAAGATTTTAGTGGTCCAAAAATATCTCAGTGGGAAGGCATGATCCAAAATGGATTTAGAGAAGACTAAGGACAACTCAAAACTCGCAGAAACAACTCAGGAAGCTCAGAATGGCCTTAGTAGATAGAGGAAGGGAAAAAATTCAAAGTCCTCAAAACTCAGTGAAAGTGGCATCATCACGAAGAGTGCATCACAAGATTTCCAACGATGTAAGTGGATCATCAAATTGAGTTACGAATCAAAAGATATTCACGGTCAAAGTTTGGTCAACCCAACCCAGTCAGCAAGGGATGAGTCAACATCCGTACTGTTGATGTCAACATCAATACAGATGACTTCAAAATATGTACAGTATATGTGGCGCACACAGGAGGTGACATGTGTCATGATGACATCAACATGGTGACATGGAAGCACCAGAGGCTGCCACATGTCACTCATTTTTGGCTTTTTCGGGTCGATCCGTGGACTAATGAAAAAGTACCACGTGGTAGTTCGTACGGTGACGTGGAAGGTTGATGTGGTAGGCTGACGTGGCCAGTGATTGTGCAAGTGGTTGGCGTGGCCCAGTGGTCGGCTTCCACGTGGTAGTGGGAAAATGTCCATTGAGGGCCTGAGAATCGAAATTCAAAAGTAAAAAAAGGGCGGGTCGGCCAAATCTGGTGGAGCCCTGCCAGATCTGGCGGCCCAATGGATCAATCCAAACCACCTCCAAATTTGGCGAAACCTCCATATTCATATATATATATATATATATATATATATATATATATAATTTATAAAAAACATCCAAAAGGGGAGGCCCACGGGCTCGACCCCAGGACCTCCCCCATTGTATACGCCTTAACTATAGCTGCACCAACCAATAGGCCAAACAACCCCATTGTTAACACCGCCTGCCATTTTTATTTAAAAATTGAAATATGCCAGTGCACGGGGGAGAGGTGCATGATGGTACGACCATGCACAGTTTTCGAGGCATTTTATTGGCATTAATTGCAGGTTGTAGGGCACAAAAACCAAGACAAAATTTCTCTTGGGCCTAGGAGTGCCAGAGTCGGATTGAGGCATGGAGACAATCATTTTTGGGTAATTCAATGCCATGAATTCAATGGTGTTGTATGTTTTTTGATCTGAGCAAAGCTTATGCATCTTAATTCCAGAATTATATATACTTGTGTAATTTGCCAACTTCTTTTGTCGAGTTAATAAAAAGGCCTACCCATTTGAGAGAAGGACCTGGAGTCGTAGTCCACCAGGGACGAACTCCATTATCAAGTTTTGTGTTTAGATTTGATGCTTATGTCTCTTCATTATTGAGATTTTCCTTATTTAATGGTGCACTTTACTTTATGCTCATTTAATACAATTCTTTATAAGTCACTTCGATGAAAAGATCCTGGATCAACATCGAATACATAGGATTGACTCTCCACAAAGGAATTTGGTTTGGAGAGTGGGATGGCAGAGGAATGGCCTGGTTTTATGTCTATGTTAATAACCAGTGGTGTTATGCTCAAGAGTGATGAGGACAATGTAGTATGGTCTTATAACAAATCCACAGGATCAGTGACTGCCAATTTAACATATGATGCTCTTATAACACAGGATGTGGTGGAGGAACCTATATGGTGGCACAAATATCTATGGAAAGTTAAGATCCTAGTCAATAATTATCTTTATTTTTATTTTCTTATGTGACCGTGTCCTCACTGGGGATAATTACAAGCATAGGGGAGGAATCGGGCCCTCAGTGTGCACCCTTTGCTTAAAAGATGAGGAGACAACAATGCACTTGCTTGTCCATTGTACAACTACGCAAGCAATCTGAAAATAAGTCTACAAACATCTTAAGATAAAGGGAACTTGGGATTGACCTTCACTAGATGAAAATTTACTAAGCTTGTTCATCTCCTTTCCTAGAAACAGGGAAGTACCTTTCCATGTGCTTTGGGGTATATGGCGCTACAGAAACAAAATCATATTTGAGGACTTGCCTCAGAATGATGTGATGACCAACTATAGAATTGTGATGGTTATCAAGGATATGTTAGGTGAAAACAAAGATGATTGTTTATATTTCATTATAAGCCCTGTGTATTTTGATAATAGGTCTATTGGGTTCTTTGATGGTGCTACTGCAGGAGGGGTTTGTGGTGTGGGTATTGTTCTCAAGTTAAGTTCACATCATTTCTTTATAGCACAACTTGTTGTTGGTGTGGGTTCCAATATTAAGGTTGAACTTCTTGGTTTATGGGGACTTCTTTCATTTGCAAAGAGATGCCACATTGTAGATTTAATGGTGGCTGGAGATTGTAGATTTAATGGTTTGGATTATTCTGATGGTACCAAAATGTAATCTCAAATTCTCTATGTGTTGGAGCCGGAAGTCACTCCTGGATTGCTTGCAGGAGCAGAGACCGACGCCCATCAATTTAATGTCACGATTGGTTTATAAGAGATGATCAAATGGAAGCAAACTCAGAACATTATTGTCTCAACTCAGAAACTGGGCCAGGCATGCATGAAAGAGTGAGGTCTTGATAAACTTCAAACAGTGAGTTGTAATAAGGGTGAGTAGGGGGAAGATTTCACAAGAAAGGTGCAAAGGCCTGCTATAAGCATCAAGATTCTAACAAACGATGAGAGTAGGCATCTGAAAACAAGATCTTCTTACTTCCAAACACAGGGAACCGGAGAAACAACAATGCCACAATAAATCCTTTACCATAACATAACTGTGTTAATTCATACGAAGCATTTGATCATGAACTCTCCGGCATAAGATGAAAACATAGATGAAAAAGGGAAACTGTTTGTCATAAACCAAGAAATCTCAAACACAGCTACATAACCAGGAGGCCAGAATGGTCACGAAAACTTTACAGTCGGGAGCTTAGCTCTACCATCGATAGATACAAAAAATGGCTAAAATGCCTTCATATACTCAAACTAACAACAACAACAAAATCGAGATGTAGCATTGAAAGCTTTGCATCTACATGGCTTCTGACAACACAGAGCTGCAATATTTGAATGGTCGTGCAACTTATGGCAGACGCGATCGATCTCCTGATAGTTTATTCGGCGAATCGACGTGCCTTTAATTCAATGCAGCACTTCCCATTATGGCGGAGACGATGTCTAACTACCACCAACTGCTTCAATAACTACTTCTTGCGATTGAAGACGACCTGGACAACTCAGCATTTTGGGACATGGAAGACTCCTCATGCTACAACCTGGAATAACTGAATAGCTTGAAGGACGGGTATGGAGGCCAATGCGGGAAGTGGGGTACGGTGATGGAATGACGGGGCCACAACTGCAAGGACATGCTTAATGTAGTGAGAGGCTGACATGGAGGGAAAGGGATACGTGGCAGGTGGTCAGTGGACGATGAGAAGGAGAGATGACCACGCAGAACAAGGAGCGGAGGAGAATAGGCGACACATGGCAGCAGGAGAAAGGTGATTATGAAGGATGATATGATGGGAGGAGGGCCCATGTAGGCTAAACACAGGGCAGTTGAGAAGGACGAGGCTGCATGAGCACCGTTGATCCGGGCGCTATGATTTCAGCCATCGGAAGCTGCATACACGATTCCAGACCCCCCCCCCCCCCC
>ML839620.1:0-16806 GCA_009831015.1 Picea engelmannii | reverse complement strand
TCATGTGGGCCCCGTTTGGGTAAGTTGGTGCATCAACTTCCCGGGGTCGTAACTTTTGCATACGATCTCCATTTTAGGTGTGTGATAGCTCGTTGGAAAGGTATCATCGAGGAGATTCATTTTGGGGTCTCAATCATGCCTTCATATATCATTGAGAACATCGATCTCAAAAAAACTTTATTTAGGCCCTCAAAATGGCCCCGGGAGTGAAAACCTGTTAAAAATAGTAAATTGCCAAAATGGCCAGAAAACTATTTTGAGCCATTTGGAAAAGTTGGGTGGCCCCCGATATCCACCTAGATCACCCTAACACTTGACCTCGTTACACATTTGCGGCCACTTTTTATCTCATACATCCTCCAACCAAGGGCAGTCTTGAGTCTTCCCACTTCTTGACTTCGTCCATGTACCTCTGCCACTTCCTCACCTTAGTAGATTCCAAGAAGCCCTTTTCTTCTGGGAGTCACATTCCCCTTTTGTCGACATCAACACAATTTTCTGTAAGGGCGACAGTATCTTTATTCTCATTCTCCACTCAATGAGAGATCTCGGAAGACACAGGGTGAAACACCATTGCTCCCTGCTATCGTTGACCCTCGTAACATTCGACACCAACACCTTCTCATGTTACAGTGGGTCTTACTTTGCGACTATTGCAGTTAGTTATTTTATTTGTTGAAGACCTCTGAACTTGGCAGGGCTATCAATGCCCACATCATCGCTTCTACTTATTACCACAATCAATGCCTATTGTTCAGAGCATGTTCATTTGTAGAATTGTCTTCTGCCTCTCTCATGACTGCCCCCGAGGGTGCTGCAGTTGTCTACACCAACAATTCAGTCATCTTTTTTCAGAGTTATATGACACGAGCATGGGGCATGCCTGCCTCATTTGTACACATTTTTCTATTTTATGCACTTCATAGAAGTTTGGGTCCTACCGGTTCCTTTTTTCTCCAACGGATCGCTGTAAATGATCACACTATTTCTCTATCTTACAACAACATTCTCAGTAGAAGAAACATTGATGGATTTCGGCTATACGTATGCTCCTAACCTCATCCATTAGAGGGCATCTGTTATCACTGAAATTTCGTCAGCACATGGTTACAAGAACTCAGCATCATCAAACAGTAATGAAGTCATTCATGGCCCTAAATTAATATCACAACATTAAAAAAAGGTCAGAAACTATACAAAGTAGTGAAAAATTGAAGAGCGCTTTACAAAAGTTGGGCGCGTGCACACATGCGCGGAACAGGAACGTAGAGTGCGCGCATACATGCACGATGCATGGTTGTTAGCAAAAAAATCCGCGCACTTCCTAAACGACGCATTTATGAATGTGGTCGGCCTCCCAACCACTTATGGTTCAGCTCCCAAGCCGATTTGACCTCCAAATCCGGGATGGATCCGAATGGTGGGTTGGTCAAAGACCTAATAATGCCCTAAATGGCCTCTTTTCACACTACAAAGGAGTTACAAAATAACCCAATGCAATGCTATAAAAAGCCATGAATGCACCTCATTTTCTCAAGGAATTCTAAGTAATGTTATGTTGCCTATACTGTTTTAAGGACTCCTTCCTTGACAAGAAGACATTGGCACAATTTCATTGAGCAATCCACCTCTCCATTGAGTGTATATGCAAAGAGTTCTTTCACCACTATTCTCATTTTCTTTGTTGTAAGGAGAGCAAGCTTGTGAGGGTCCAAGAGCCTTCCCTTGGAGGAAGAAGGGACTCATTGTCCCCTTTCTTCTTGGTGCTTTGATTTCATCAATAGACCAGCCTATTACATTGGTGACATGGGTGTTTTTGTTTTTGTTATCTCTATGTCCCTATGCTTGTTATTTTAGTTTGTATTAGTTTAATTCTTGCTTATAGTTTTGTTTTTCTTTATCTAACTCTTTCCTCTACAGTTGTCATGCTCAGCAAGACCCAAATGGGCATGCAAGAACCTCTTATTTTCTCACCAAGGTGACGAAAAGGGTGCAACAACGAGACTGGCATCACAACACCATCATCATGAAACTATAAATATTCATCACTATGCTAGAATCACAACAACATCAGCACGAAGCTGGAAATAATCAGCACGAAGATGGCATCACAACAACATCAACATAAAGCTAAAAATCTTTACCACTAGATGACATCACAACAACATCAACACAAAGCTGGAAATATTCAACACTAGCATGGCATCAAATCTACTCCCCCTTTCGAGGGAGTTCATTTCAGACTACACCTAGTTGATCTTGAAAGTGCTCAAACTTTACGAGATAGAGTCTTGTTCAACACATCTGCAACTTTTTCATCCGTGCTAACATACTGGAGCTTTATGGCTCCTCTCTGCGCCATATCACGGATGTAATGATATCGGATCTGTATGTGTTTTGATTTTTCATGGAACACAGGGTTCTCTGTCATCTTTATGAAACTTTTGTTATCACATAGGATCATGGTTGCTTCCATATCCAGATCCAATACACATGTCAACAACTTCAGAAGCCATGTGGATTCACAAATAGTGAAACATGAAGCAATGTATTATTCTTCTTCTGTGCTGATAGCAATGCTTGATTGTCATGAGATCATGGCTAACTCCATACTGAAACAACATTCTAAAGTGCTCTTTCTGTTAGAGACACTTCCATCCCAATCTGAATCGGTATAACCACTCAGTCTGAAGTCATGATATCCATTATAAATGAGACCACAATCTAATGTACCCTTAAGGTACATCATCACATGTTTTGCGTAAACAAGGTGAACGCGGTTGGGCTCTACCATAAATTAAATCAAGGTGTTCACAACAAAACATATATATGGCCTAGTTTTCATCACATACATCAATGATCCAATGATCTTTCTATACAACGTAGCATCAATCAATTATGACAATGTGTCGACTAGGAGCTTCAACTTTGCTTCCACGGGTCTATTCATGGATTTACACTCCAACAAATCAAATATCTTCAGTATTTCAACTGCATACTTCCCTTGGTTAAGGAATATCTTCTTTGGGCTCTGCCAGACCTCAAGACCTAAGAAATAGTGCATTAGGCCAAGGTCTTTCATCTCAAATTATGCAGCGAGCTTCGAGCTTCTTATTACAATCAATGATGAGATTTTCTTCTCCAATTAATAATAAGTCATAAACATACACCAACAATATAACAGGCTCATCATTCATAACCTTGAAGTAAAGGTTAGAATCAACTTTACTCTTAGTAAATCCCAAGATCGTCAAGAAACTGTCAATCCTTCCATACCAAGCTCCAGGAGCTTGCTTCAAACCATACAGATCCTTCTTCAATTTACAAACGTGAGTCTTCATTTCTTCAACTTCAAACCCTTAAGGTTTTTGTATATTCACTTCTTCTTCAATGACACCATTCAAAAAATTTGTTTTCATGTCCATCTGGTGTAACTTCCACTTCATCTTAGCTGCAAGAACTATGATGGTTTTGTTTGAAGTGTATATGGATACAGGAGAAAACATCTCTTCATAGTCAATGCCTTCATTTTGAGAAAATCCACGAGAAACAAAACTTTCTTTATATTTCTCTATACTTCCATCAGTAGCATGTTTTAATTTGAAAATCCATTTGGAAGATAACACATCCTTTTTCTTTGGTCTGGGAACTTGTTAGCGTCAGAAGTCACTCCTGGATTGCTTGCAGGAGAAGAGCCTAACACCCATCAGTTTAATGTCAAGATTTGTTTATAAAGGGATGATAAAATGGAAGGAAACTCAGAACAATATCGTCTCAACTTCGAAACTAGGCCAGGCATGCATGGGCAAATGAGATCTTAGATAAACTTCAAACAGTGAATTGTAACAAGGGTGAGCAGGGGGGAGACTTGTATGAGAAGAGTGCGAAGGTCTGTCATAAACTTCAGGTTTCTAACAGACTGGAGAAGAGAGCATCCAAATGCAAGATCCTCTTACATTCAAACATAGAAGACCAAAGAATACAATAATGTAACCACAAATCCTTTATCATAACATAACTACAACAATTCATGCGAATCATTCGATCATGAACTCTCTGGTATGAGATGAAAACATAGACAGAGTAAGAAGACTGTTTGTCATAAAAAAAGAAATCTCAGATACAGATGCACAACTAGGAAACTAGAATGGTTTTTAAAACTTTATAGTCGGGAGTTGTGCTCTACCATCGATAGATACAAAAATGGTGAAAACGCCTACATATAATCGAAACAACAACAACTACAAAATTGAGATGCTGCATTAAAACTTTTCATCTGCATGGCTTCTGACAATCTGCACCTGCAGTCTCTGAATGATCGTGCACTTATGGCAGACGCAATCGGACTCCTGACGGTTCTATGGGCGAATCGACGTGTCTTTAATTCGTCGTCGGAATTTCCCATTATGGCGGAGGTGATGTCTAACCACCACCAACTGCTTCAATAACTGCTTCATTGGGATTGAGGATGGCCCAACCAACTCGGCACTTTCACGACGTGGAAGACCTTTCGTGCTGCCACATGGATTAGCTGAATAGCCTGATGAATAGGCGCGGAGGCCAGGGCGAAGGATGGGGTGCATAATGGGAGTGGTGACACCGAAACTATGAGGGTGTGAGAGAGGTTACAGGAGAAAAAACATGGAGGAAGGCAATAAGAGAAGGGGGCCGAAGATGAGATATAATGGACACACTTTAGTGGGAGGTTGATGTGGAAGAGAGCAGGAAAGGGATCGTGTGGTTAGATGGAGAACAGATGGCAGGATGACACAACAAAGGGGGGCCCCACGTTGATTAAAAGTAGAATGGTAGTGGATGTCCGGGTGGCCTGGGCACCGTTGATCCGGGCACTCGAATCGCAGTCTTCGGAGAGATGCATCATCGATTCTGGACCTCCCCCCTCTGCTTAAAGGTAGAAAGGTGGGGGGGGTCCAGAATCATCTTGTGCGCCATTGATCTGGGTGCTTCGATCGTAGCCGTTGAAGAGGTGCACCCTCAATTCTGGACCCCCCCCTTCTGCTTAAAGGTAGAAAGGTGGGGGGGGCTCTGGAATTCCATGTGCGCAGTTGATCTAGGTGCTCAAATCCTTGCCGTCCAGATTTGGTTTCCATTTAAACATAGATGCATTGGCATCCCAAACTTAGGATAAGTGGGTTTTGAACCCATTCCTTCGCATTTTAACCCTATTACAAGAAATATCGCTAACATTTGGCTCCATGGGGGATATAGTCATCCCTGTGATTCTCTAAGGACCCTTTTGCATATTTAGTGCCTTCTTGTTGGGCTATGGAGTCATTTATTAAGATGAAAACAAAAACAAAAGAGCCGACTGCGGCTCACAAAAAACATTTTTTCAAGAAATGCCCATTTACTGGGCCATTCAAAACTTCTTCACCTTCCAGATCCTGCAACCTATAAGTGTTGTTCAAAAATACTTCAAGGATCTTGAAAGGCCCAAACCAGAGGGCATCAAACTTACTGTGCTTGCCCCTATCCTGTCTGGGTGCATCCCATTTGAGTACTAGATCATCCTGCTCGAATTCTTTATTTTTCCTCTTCTTTTCAAAAGCCTGCTTGATCTTCTGCTGGTGATTATAGGCCCTGTCCATGACCTGTTCTCTGATCTTCTACACTTACACCATATGATGAATCCTTCTGACCACATGGTTAGGTTCTCCTTCAAATTCCTGGAGGAAATTCGCCACAGATAAGGCAAGCTGAGTAGGGAAAACGACCTCTATTCCGTAAACAAGTTGGAAAGGTGAAATGCCCAGGGATTTCTTTGTTGTCACCAGATCAGCCCATAGAGAAAATTTGAGCTTTGAGTCCCAGACCCTTTTATTGTCCTCCAGTAGCTTCTTGATAAGCTTGATCAAAATTTTATTGGAGGACTCTGCCAATCCATTTCCTTGAGGATAATAGGGAGTAGAGTGAATCAGTGAAGTCTCAAACTGTTCACAGAACTTGACTAGAGGCTCAGACCTGAAGGGGGCGGCGTTGTCTGTGACAATTTTGCTAGGGCAGCCAAATCTAGCTATGATATCTTCCAGGAAGCTGATAATCACTTTGTGAGAAGTGCTTCTGGTGGGGACAAATTCTATCCATTTGGTGAAATAGTCTTTTGTAGTCAGAATCCATCTGTGTTGGCCACTTGAGGGAGGATTAATTTCTCCGATGAAGTCCAATCCCCACTGCTGAAAGGGTGCCGGAACTACTACATGCTTTAATGGAAAAGATTTGAGCTGCTTCTTTCCCGAGAATTTTTGGCATTTGATGCAAGCCCTGATTTCTCTGCAGACATCATGGAATAAGGTGGGCTAGTAGTATCTAGCCCGGAGGATCTTGTGAGCTGTGGTCTTCCAGAAATGATGATCTCTGCAGAGACCGCTATGGAAATCGAACATAACCTTATGGGCTTACTGCGGGTCCAGACACCTTAGTAATACCCCTAGAGGGTCTTTCCAGTACAAGGCTTGGTCAATGAGGCAATATCTGACTGCTTTGAGCTTTAAGGCTCTGGCCTTACCTTTTCCCAATCCATCAGGGGGCTTTAATTCTTGCAGAAAATACAAGATATCCTTGTACCAGGGGCATGATGCTAGTGATAGGGCACCCTGGAAATTCTTGTTGGATGGCTCAGCTTGCTCATTGATGAATTTAATTCCCAAGGCTTTGCAATTGGACTCAACCAGGAACTTGGCCAAACCTTGCCCCTTTATCAACTTGGTGGGCTTAATATCCAGATCAAACTTTAGGATCTTAGCTATCCATTTACCTCTCTGCCCGTCTATGTAAGGCTGTATAAGAATGTCCTTCACAGAGGTTGAAGGGACATATGCAGTGATCTTTGAGTGCAAGACATAGACTCTGAAAGCTTTAAGAGCCTTCACCAGGGCATAGGCCTACTTCTCCATGATCTCGTACTGGAGTTCTGCGTCTCTCAATGCCTTGTTGTAGAAAGAAATAGGTTTCTCTTGCCCTTGATCATTTTTCTGTAACAAAACTTCCGCTACTGTATCACAGGAAGCAAAAGAAAAAATCAGAAAATCTTTGGAATAATCAGGACTGATTAGCACATGTGCCTCAGTCAATGCCTTCTTTATCTGGACAAAATATTCCCTGGGTTTAGTGGTCCATTTTACTTCATTTCCCTTCCTGAGCATGGTTGTGATGTGTTGCACCAGTTCGGCAAAATTTGAGACGAATCTCCTCAGAAAATTAATCTTCCCAAAAAGGCCTGGACCTCTTTCTTAGATCTGGGAAGTAACAAGGTCTGAATCACTTCTACCCTGCTAGGATCAATTCTCACCCCCTCTGCTGATACTATATGGCCTAATAGCTTCCCCTCCTACATAGAAAACAACGATTTCTTGGGGTTTAAGGATAGGCCATACCTCCGACACTTTAGGAAAACCTTCTTCAAGTGGCAGTAGTGCTCCTTGTCTGTCCTGGAGAAGACTGTGATATCATCCAAATAGATCACTACAAATTGATCTCTCTCCCCAAGGAAGGCTATATCCATAGCTCACTGAAATGTTGCATGTGCATTCATTAATCCGAAAGGCATTTTGGTGTACATAAATGTGCCCCAAGGAGTTGTGAAGGCTGTCTTTTCTCTATCCTCAGGCCTGACTGATATCTGATTGTAACCAGAGAAACCATCAATCATGGATATTCTAGATGCATCGGTTACCCTCTGCAGTATGTGTTCCATGTTGGGCAGGGGATAATTATCTTTCTTTGAGCTCCTGTTCAGGTTCCTGAAGTTGACACAAAGCCTGACTTCTCCACTTTTCTTTCTTACCGAGACCAAATTGGCCACCCATTCGAAATATCTTAAGGGGATGATGATGTGGGCCTCTAACAACTTCTTCACTTCTTTCTCCATGACAGGCAACAACATGGGATTTATTTTTCTTAGTTTATGTCTAAATGGCTTGGCTTCCTCCTTTAGTGGAATCTTGTGTTAGATGACTGATGTGTCATATGTCTTGAGGTCTTCGTAGGTCCATGCAAACGCATTAGCAAAGTCTCTCAGCAACTCAGTATATTCACTCCTCTATTCCCTGGTCAAACTTCTTGACAACTTGACAAACTTGGGCTCCTCTGGTGTGCCAATGTTGCACTCAGTGGTGTCAGCATCATCACCTAAAATTCTACCCTTCACTGCCACATCATTCCCATCGAACAATCTTTCTAACGGGACTAGTCCTCTCGGGATGTAATTGCTCGATAGTTGAATAATCTAATGATTAGTGATTTTATTTAAAAACACCCTAGGGTGGGGGTCTCCTTCCATGTCAGGATCTTCGTCAATGTGTAACATGGAAAAATCATCAACCGATTCGAGAAATTTTTCGATTTCCAAATCATCTTCAAATACCTTCCAATGCTTGACATTGTTCGGTATAGAAGATCTGTATTTTATTTCAACATCATATCTAACCATAGGCGACGAAGGAACTTCGAGCAAACTAGTTGTGACAACTAAAAAGTCCGCTGAAGCATTTTCTTCCCTCAGAATGAAATAAATGTTAAAAGCCAAGAAGAAATTATCCACTAGGTCCCATACCTCATTCCTGTAATTCTTGAGCCAAGGATGCTTGGCTTGATAAACATTTTTGACCTACTGGATGATTAATTATGCATCTCCAAACACAACCATCTCCTTTATTCCCATTTCTTTCGCAGCCCTCATACCCAAAACAAGAGCTTCATACTCTACCACATGGTTGGTGATTTCGAATTCCATCTTGTATGACAAGGATATGGTTTCTTGACAGGGTGATATGAATACCACTCTGGCACCTGCACCTACGCTGGAGGAAGCTCCATCAAAGAACATCTTCCAAACAGAGGTGGTTGGAGGAGGCATATCCCAATTAAGAATGGGCTTCTTTCTGATCTGTAAAGGGGCCTCAGGAGTCCCAGTGATCTGTAACAAACTAGACCCTAAGTCAGTGTCAAGTGCAAAGATGGGGTGATTAGTGGGGTTCGCTTCATCACTGACTATGTAGGCTAGCTAGGCTTCTATATACAATCTCCTGTGTTCTCCTCCAAAAACTGGAATGGTGGAATATGTGATATCCATCTATAACGTTCCTCCAAGTATCTTAATCCAAGACCTTGACAACAACATGCTGAACTTGGGGGGAACATCAGCTACCAAAATATCCATGACCATACTCTTCATGGGCAGCTGAAACAAGGAAACTACCAGGTCTTTAATAACCCCTAGGCACTAAACTCTCCTAGAGTCAAAAGAGTAAAGGTCGTGATAGGCTCGGGTGACTTCTAGCCCTAACTCTTCCATGACATTTTTGGGCATGAGGTTATGAGAATCCCCTGAATCCATCAAGCAGTTGTGCAGTACTTTATTGTGTATGTTCAGGGACGTGTAGAAGGGAGGGGATGAATCATCTTTGTCTTCTATCATGGTACCTAGGATAACTGTAGGCTTTTCTTCTTGGAGGTTTATGGAGTCTGAGGGAAAGCATGAGGCTTCAGACTGTAAAATCTCAAAGAAGCATTTTTTAAACTCTTCCCGTTTAATTAGCTCGGTGAGGGGCACAGGGATTCTGATCTTTTGAATCTCATGATCGAAATTAAAAGAAGATGTAAGCTTTGGAATTTCTTTTGTTTCAGGCACATGATGATGGACAATGGAAGAGAGAGGTTGAGACTTCCTACCTCTGTGACTGTCTACTACTTCATTAGCAGGTTTCTCTGTTCTAGTGGACTGCTCAGGAATATCAGGTGTTGATGTCTTTTTGTCATACCTCAAGTTGTACCTTCCTCGGCCGTCGCTAGCCTTGTCTCCCCTGGTCAATTCATTTAGCTGACTATCCATGAGAGACTCCTCGTAAGTTTCTTGAGTAAGATGAGGAAAAGGAGGAGTGTCTCCTATGCAGTGGATTTCAGGTTCAAGCTCGTCTGTCTCCCTTTCTTCCTCTTTGGTCATAAAATTGTTCTAGAAAGGAGCCTGAATTCTCTGGTCTTCTTTGTCTCTTCCCCTTTCTCTATGCATAGTCGGGGGAGCGATATTGTTGGGCCTCCTAAAACCCCCTTTATCAACGCTCTGAGGGCCTTTATTCATTTGCTTCCTTTCCACTTTTAGTCTCTCCATATCTTCAAAGAGAAACTTCATCATCTGGGTCAGCTCATCCACTTGAGTGTGGGGCAATGATGGGCCAGAAGTTGAGGCATTGGACTTTCCCTTTATTCTGTATGCGTCGACCTTGCTCCTCAGTCTGTCAGCTGCTAATATGTTGGATTCTACTTCTATGGCCGCATATTGCATCTGAACTAAGGAGGTGGCTCTTATTTCTCTTAATAAAAGACATAAATTCGGGTCGAAAGCACCAGCGTAGGAAATTTGGGAAGAGGCTTCTGAGGGCTTTATCTCCGCAGGAATCTTGTTATACATCTTATTGAATCTTTTGGAGAAGTCAGAGACAGACTCTCCTTCCATTTTCTTCAGAGACCCAAAATCTGTCATGTAATACATGAAATCCTTTCTATCTCCCCACTGCCTCAGGAAAACACTATCCAAGGCTTCAATTCCAGCAATAGATCCGGGGGCCAATCCTCTAAACCATTTCCTCACATCGCCATCCAGGCTCTGGATGAAGACTCTCATCCAGACATCTTCATGTTCAATGTTTAGATTGTCTGCATAACTATAGAAAGCAACCAGGTGCTCTTCTGCAGTTACGTCTTCTTCGCCAGTGAACTTCAACATGTATTTCAAGTAGTCTCCAGTGGGGAGAGGATGCATAGGTTGAGGTAGGATCAAGGGATCGTATCTAGCATCAACTATGGCATCCATTCTATTCAGAGGGGTATTAGCACCACCCATAGGAATATTAGGTAGTGGAGATCCTGGAGGAGAAGAAGTGTGAACAGGAGATATCGGAAGAGAGCTTCTTAAAGGAGAGGGAGACAACAGGGAAAACAGAGAGAGAGCTAAGGGACTTGAATGTGCAGATGTTTCTCTCTGTGTAGTAATAGTAACAACAAGGGGGGTGGTGAAACCTTCTGAGGCCCGAGGTCTGTGCTGAGGCACAGATTCTAGGGAGGGGGGAGTGACAAGGATCTCTCCTTCTAATGCCAGGCTAGGAGGAGAAAACTCAGCAGGAACACTCCCGAAATTTAGAAAACGGGAAACCTCAAAGAAAGGATGACTAGAAAGCTGAGAACAAGAAAGCAGAGTTTTTACAGAAGGAGGTGGGGAAATCCCTAGTTTAGTGGCGAAGCTTTCTCCTTGATAGGGCTTCCCTTTTCTGATAATCACCTCCGAATTTTCTTCAGGCGTGTCCAGAGGCAGTTGTGGATGGGACTGCGTGTGTCTACCGCTGGAAGCCACAACTAACCCCATAGGTTCGTTGCAGTGGAGTCGTCACATTGGAGTCACCAGGTGCACAGTAGAAATCTCAATAGTTCTGATATCTGATGCACCTTCAGAATCAACTAATCATTGGCATTCAATCCCGGGGAAAATATCCAACTTCGTCCCCGACAACAGCGCCAGAAATGTTAGCGTCAGAAGTCACTCCTGGATTGCTTGCACGAGTAGAGCCTGACACCCATCAGTTTAATGTCATGGTTTGTTTATAGAGGGATGATCAAATGGAAGGAAACTCAGAACAATATTGTCTCAACTCCGAAACTAGGCCAGGCATGCATGGGCAAATGAGGTCTTAGATCAACTTCAAACAATTAATTGTAACAAGGGTGAGCAGGGGGAAGACTTGTATGAGAAGAGTGTGAAGGTTTGTCATAAAATTCAGGTTTCTAACAGACTGGAGAAGAGAGCATCCAAATGCAAGATCCTCTTACATTCAAACACAGAAGACCAGAGAATACAATAATGTAACAACAAATCCTTTATCATAACATAACTGCAACAATTCATGCGAATCATTCGATCATGAACTCTCTGGTATGAGACAAAAACATAGATGGAGTAAGAAGACTGTTTGTCATAAAATAAGAAATCTCAGATACAGATGCACAACCAGGAAACTAGAATGGTTGTTAAAACTTTATAGTCGGGAGCTATGCTCTACCATCGATAGATACAAAAATGGTGAAAACGCCTACATATACTTGAAACAACAACAACTAAAAAATCGAGACGCTGCATTAAAACTTTGCATCTGCATGGATTCTGACAATATGCACCTGCAGTCTCTGAATGATCATGCACTTATGTCAGACACAATCTGACTCCTAACAGTTCCATGGGCGAATCGACATGTCTTTAATTCGTCACCGGACTTTCCCATTATGGAGGAGGTGATGTCTAACCACCACCAACTGCTTCAATAACTGCTTCATTGGGATTGAGGACGGCCCAACCAACTCGACACTTTTGCGACGTGGAAGACCTTTCACGCTGCCACATGGATTAGCTCAACGTCCTGATGAATAGGTGTGGAGGCTAGCGTGAAGGATGGGGTGCATAACGGGAGTGGTGACACTGAAACTATGAGGGTGTGAGAAAGGTTACAGGAGAAAACAAATGGCGGAAGGCAATAAGCGAGTGGGGCCGAGGATGAGATATAATGGACACACTTTAGTGGGAGGCTGATGTGGAAGAGAGAGGGAAAGGGATCATGTGGTTAGGTGGATAAGAGATGGCAGGATGACACAACAAAGGGGGGCCCCACATTGATTAAAAGTAGAATGACAGTGGATGTCCGGGTGGCCTGGGCACCGTTGATATGGGCGCTCGAATCACAGCCGTCGGAGAGATGCGTCATCGATTCCGGATCCCCCCCCTCCGCTTGAAGATAGAAAGGTAGGGGGGGTACGGAATCACCCTGCACGCTGTTGATTTGGGCACTTTGATCTTAGCCATTGAAGAGGTGCGCCCTCGATTCCAGACCCCCCCCTTCCGCTTAAAGGTAGAAAGGTGGGGGGGCTCCAGAATTCCATGTGCACCGTTGATCCAGGCGCTCGAATCCTTGCCATCCAGATTTGGTTTCCATTTAAAAATGGACGCATTGGCATCCCAAACATAGGATAAGTGGGTTTTTAACCCATTCCTTCGCATTTTAACCATGTTACAAGAAATATCGCTAACAAAACTATTTCCCATACATCATTATTTATAATGAATTGGTATTCTTCTGTCATGGTATATTCCCAGTATTTCTTTTGAATAGCTTCTTCAAAGCAAGTAGGATCCTTTTCTAAGATATCACACATCAAAGTCATATACCTATAGAATGGTTTGGGTTTCTTAACTTGTCTCATGGTTCCTTCGGGGACACCATACTTATCTCCATCTTGAATAAGTTCCCTTTCCCAGGCTGGATTTATCTTATGGTAGATCATCATATGGGAAGGTTCTTGGGATTATATTATGTCATTATATTATAGAGTTTCCTCATCAAGGGAAGTTATGACTTCCCTCACTGGTTCTACAACTCTGGGAGCCACAGTTTCTTCTTCAAATAATTCTTCAAGATGGAATCTTCTCGATTTCTTGAGTGTTGCATATTCATCAAAGGTTACATCCCTATTGATATCAATATGATGGTAACCTGGTATATAAAATATGAAGGCCTTGGAGACCTCACAGTATCCAGAAAATATTCAGTTATTTCCTGAAGGGTCCATCTTGGTTCTCTTCCCTTTTAGAATGTGTACAATTACTGGACAACCAAATATTTTGAGATGGCTTACTTCTGGTGACTTTTCGGAAAACATTTCTTCAAGGGTATTGAACCCAAGTGCACTATGGGATAATTTTTTCTATACATACATTTTTGTTCTTGTTTCTTATGCTCATAAGTTCATTATAAGATCTTGATAATGGATCATTGTCTTCACTGATTCCATTATAGTTTTTTTCTTTCTTTCTGCTACACCATTTTGTTGAGGATTGTAGGGAGTGGTAAGCTCCCTCTTGATTCAAACATCTCTTCAAAAAATTTAAAACTCTTTTGCGGTGTATTCTCCTCCATTATAGGACCTGAGCATCTTGATCTTTATTTTAGAGATATTCTCTATCAAGGCCTTGAATTCCTTGAATGAACAGTTCATCTTTTGATTTCAAAAAGTAAACCTAGGTTTTGCGAGAATAATCATGAATAAAAGGAACATAGTATACATACCCACTAATGGAGGTTGATAGCATTGGGCCACATACATCTGAGTGGATGAGCTCCGATAATCCTTCTTATTTACTATCTCTCTTTGAGAAAGGATTCTTGATTTTCTTTCCTTGTGCACATTCATTGCACACACCTTCATGGTCAACCTTGAATTTTGGTAGACCTGTGATTTCCTTGCTTACATATGGTAATTCCTTGTAGTTGATGTGAGCTAGTATTCTATGCCAAAGTTGACATGTATTCTCAATGGAATGGGTCAAGGTTGCCTATGAGTGACCCGTTAGCTTATACAAGCCACCTTCTTCTTTTCCAATAACAATTGCTTCTTCCATGGTTTTTCCTTTGGGCCACATAAGAACTTATACATTTATGAAGGAAACTTTGAATCCTTTCTTTTCTAAATATGAGATAGAAAGTATGTTCTTTTTCAAACTTGGCACATATAGTACATCCTTCATCTTCATTGGGGTCGCTGAATCAAGTTTTTAATTTGATTATCCTACTCTTTTGATAGGGTATTGATAATCATATCCAACTGTAACTTTCTGGGGAAACTTATTTTCTATAAGGAAAGAGAGAATGTCTCTTTGACCTGTCATGTGCTTGGAAGCACCATTGTATATGAGCCAAGTTTCCTCACCAGGTGACATTGATCCTGAGAGGGAAGAGATTAATACATAGTCTTCAATCTATTCTTTTATCATCTTTGTGGGTGGTTCTTCATCTTCAATTGTATGGGCATGGTGCCTCTTGTTTGTCTTCTTGTATTCTTCTTGTATTTCTGGACAAGTTTTATCAATATGTCCCATCTTGTCACAATGGTAATATTGGTAGGATGAGAAATATTTTTCTTTTCTTTGACCTTTTTGAAACTTTTGGAATCTCCTTGGAGGGTGAGATTATTTATGTATGAATTTTTTTGGGGGGTGAGAGTCCTTATGAGTTTCTTTCTGAAAGTAATACCTCTTTCTCCCTCCTTTATTATGAGTATCTAGGGCTTGATATTCATCTCTTTATAGTAATTCTTCTTGGTTATCTACTCTTGTTTCTTCTTGAACACACTCTTCGCAAAGACTATCAAAGTTTAATTTCTCCTTTCTGGCTCAAATAGTTTGGATGAATGCATCCCATTGTATTTTGAGACCAATTAGGCTTGTCATTATAAGTTAGTCTTCATCTATAGTATCACCAATTGCTTCTATTTCTTATTTGAATTGTGATACTCTAGAGAAATATTCCTGAATTGTTTCTCCATTATGCATCTTTGTAGTTTTGAGTTGAGTTCTTAGATTCATCTTCTGATTGATGTTCTTTCCTTCATACAATCTAGTTAGTGTATCAAACATTTCTTTTAGAGTCTTCTTTGAATCCACTTGAGGAATCAAGTGATATTTAATAGAATATACAATTATTCTATTGGCCCTAACTGTGTCCTTTTGGTGTTTTTATTTAGCTGCAACATCGATAGGTTCTGGTACATCTTCTTTAATGAATATTGCTAGGTCATTCTATTCAAGAATGAGTGAAATCCTATACTTCCAGGTACAAAATTTATCCACACCTTCTTTATTGTCAACAAGGTTATTTCTTGCAGACATCTTTACCTGGAGCTAGGAAAATGACCAGAAATTGATTTTGAACTTACGAGGAGGTGTGATTGGCTCAGGCGAGTAGCCTAGTGCATTTAGATTTCAGAAAATCCAAAATTTTCCCCTTCAAACTTAACCAACAAAATTTTGGACTGGTGCTTCTAGTACTGGTTCTAGTTTCCTAGTTTTCTGGTACTTTTGGTTTTCTGGTACTTCTGGATTTTTGGTTTTTTAGTACTAGTCAAAACTAGGGTTTCACTTTACGGGAGTTTTATCCACTAAAAAAGTGCGCTGAAGGTGCCAAAGATTTCCCTAGTCCAAGGCACACTTTTCTAGATTATTTTTAGGTTGATATTCCTCTTCAAAAAAAATCCTTAATTTTCTTGTACTGCAACAGTGACATTTTTCTTTATCAAGTGAAAGATTTTCTCTTCAATTTATCTCTTATACCATGTTAAGGTTTAAGCCATTTTTAGTTTTCTTTTCAATTTAATACATAACCATAGAATATATATGACCGCTGAGAGAAACACAATCACAATACACACAACATTTATCCAGGGAATCCCTAATGGGGGAGAAAACCCATCCAAAAATTCCTTAATATAGATAGCTAATATAATTCCAAGACAATAAAACAAACACTAAAGAATATACTCCACTGAGAAATGCACATATCTCTTCCTTCTTCTATGAATTGTAGCTAGCAAACTTGTGCATTGAGTGAGAGAATGAGTGAATGATCAAATGAGCCATTGGATTCCTTTATTTTTACAAACTAGCAGGTTCTGTGAAGGTGTCTCTTCACTGGGTAGGGATGACTTGTCTTGTTAGTGGTTAAACCCAATTTAATTAGCATGTGGGTCGACTTCTCAATTTTCATAATATATTTAGGTTTTGACCAATCCACAAAAAGATATTTGGTGAATTACAATGCCCGAGATGATCAGTCCACAAAATGGTATTGATCTAATGAATAATAACTCAATAATAAATAGAATGCTCTTGGTAGTTACAATATTTAAACATGGAGAGAGAGAGAGAGGAAGAGGTGGGGGAAGGTAGAGGGAGAGAGAGAGAGACAGAGGGCAGAG
>ML839619.1:0-25934 GCA_009831015.1 Picea engelmannii | reverse complement strand
TACCCTGGGAGTTAACCTAACTCAACAGAGAATTAGAAGAAAAAGTATAAGTAAGAGGTTGGGGTGCACCTATTACTCATTCTGGTTTTGGATTAGCATTTTCTATTGCTCTTGAGCATTAAGTTTGGGGGTTTTGCTGTACAAACCCTTGGGAGCAACTCAGTGGTGAAATATCCACTCACCTTGTTCCACAGCTTGGTCTCGGGGATGAAAGACTCCTCCACACCATTCTAGTCTCAGGGCCAGTTTATCGAGGGAGGTTCGATCCAGCTTATCCTGAGGGCCTAGGGCCATTCCGACAGTTGGGTTTTGTTTGCAGGGGTAGGACCATCATTTTGAGGGATTTCTAGAGGGTTATCATCGTTCTACATTTGTCTGCATATTGGGACGTCTTGGAGCCATAGGGGACATCCTGTAATTCGGTAAAACTTAGATCTAGGGATATCTGCTTGAGATCTGAGTCCGAAACTTCTCCCACGTGATTCTCATAGCCCGATCTATATTCTTGGAGAGTTTCAGAGCATTTGGAGGCCTCCTTCATCAGGGCTGAACCAACTAGGGTTTCAGTCATCCAGTGGGGTACCCCATTCAGTGGGAAATTCAGATCTACAGAGATTAAGAGGGAGCTTGGAGATTCAGACACCTGGGTTATTCTTACCATCACCCGATCTATATTCCTGGAGATTTTCATAGTATTTGGAGGCCACCTTCATCAAGGTCGAACCAGCTAGGGTTTTAGTCATCCAGGAGGGCACCCGATTTAGTGGGAAATTCAGATCTACGGAGATTCAGAGGTATCTTGGATATTAAGGGACCTGGGTTATTCTTACCATCACCCGATCTATCAATTGGCATATTTCTTAGGGTGATTGGACACTTTTGGCAGCAGGGCCGAGTTATTGAGGGTTGCAGCCTTCTATTGGAGCATGGCATTCTTCAGCTGGAGAGTTTGGCATTCAGATCTGCTTGTATTGATCTTCATTTCTTATTTAGCCTTTGGAGGCATTATTTTGTATTAGCGGGAGCATTTTGTAGCAACTCACATCTATTGCTTGTACGGACATCTGAGGTTTATTCCAGATCGGCCATCTATTGTATTGATCTTGCATTGCTCATAATAAAAAGGTCAAATATTTTCTTGTGCTTCTACATATTGAATATATTGTGATCTCCATGTGTTGATGAATCTTGTATGCACTTAATAACTCAATAAATTAGTAGTAGTTAGTGATTCCAAGAAAGAATTTGGCTTGGGAACATTACACAATATAACGAGATCATCATTATTTAACTAAGAAATTTAATTGCATTTTAATCTATGAAAGGAAATTGCGTAAAACAAAACTATACTATGTCTATTCTAACCATTAAAAATGCAATAAAGAAATAATTAAAAACAAAAATTAAACTATGAAAGTAAATTAACAATCTACATTAACCAATAACTAATTAAATGAAATCTGATACAAAACTGAAGTAAACAAGCTATCATCAAAAAATGAAATTAACTCTATCCATCCATCAATCCTTGTCAAAAGAAAATCCAAATTAAAAACTCTGTTCTATCTAATTAAAAATATGTTTTAAACTTAATTGTAAAATCAAAAAAGAAAGCATAATCTAACCTCGTATGGGGTTAGTATTAAGAGAGGGAGACTTTCAAGTCTTTTCCTAGTCTATAAAATCGATGCATGCTAATATGTATCAACATCTAACCTGCAAAAGAGAAGCAAAACAATTAACTACAACAAACTAGTTAACACAATAAAAATATACATGTACAGAAAATAAAAGAGAACAATTAAATTAGGAAATACATAAACAAACATGAAGACATTTACCAGACTGCTAGTGGGCCCCCCAACAAGTCGTGGTCACTCTCTAAAATCACACCATGAACTCAGCAGGCCAAATTCACCATAAAAATCCAAAAACGTAGTTCTGGCATAATTCTGGCAATGGAAAAACTCAAAACAGAGTAAAACGAGTTCGTCTCCAATACAATGGTTCTTCTACTTGCTTAACAATCTTATGACCATCCTAGAAGTATTTATAATCTTACATACCAAGTGGTCGACCATAGGAGCATCAAACCACTTCTAAATTCGACAAATTACAATAAATGATGCGCTAACTGATAAAACGAAGAGAGCCAATAATTGCCCTCTTTGGATAATTGAAACTGAGTTGTCTAGAGTTCAGTAGTTGGAGGGGATAAGGACAAAAAAAATCCATGTTCCCGATTCACCCAACATTGGCCGCCAATGCCATAATCACCAACTCGCCTTCCATTTCTGTGCAATACGGAGTGCTAGACAGAGTGTCATATCGAGTGCCAAAACGAGTGCCAGATCAAGTGCTAGATCAAGTGTCGGAACTAGAAACATAGTGCATTTTTGCCTTGTAACACCAAAAAACGTGAATTAGCTCTTAGAAAACATAAAACATGATGAATTATACTTGATTCAATCATTAAACATGAATTACATGTACCTTATGGCGATTATACCATTTTATCATGAAATTCTTCAAAAATATCCTTTAAAGGATGAAAAACGCATATGTACATGTGGCAAAAATGTATAATAACCATCATGAAAATGATCATATCTCAGGCCCAACAAAGATGTCTGAGAGAACATATTTTTTTGGCTTCATGCTCTCACCGGCTTCTTTAGCCACTTTTCGCGATGCCATGATATTAGTGAGCTCAGAACTGTGTTTCCTGTCACAGGGAAATGCGTAAACTTCTTAGTCTACTAAAACTTGTTGTTCTGGGAGAAAGCAAATAGATTTCAAAATCTAATATCCTTATTTACCTTAAGTGTATTGATTTATGAATACCTACTAACGATGCATTCATTTACCTTAATGAAAAGATCTAGGCGGTGATCTGTGATCTATATTGAAATCATTGTCGTTGAGCCATGATCAATGCCATTAATATTGATGGTTCGCGATCAGGAACTTGTATGAATAAGATTTGAAATTTCCCGAATTGTGATTTAGCGAAAAAATAATTGTGAGATAATCTTGTTTAACCCATTGATTAATCGCTTTTATCATTAAATGTTTTTGGTTTTTTGGACTTAGGGATTTTGATAGTAGCTCAAGATAGAATCCACAAAACCTGAAACCACGAAGTGATTAATCATTGAATAATTATTTTTTAATTTAAATTAACCCTGCTTAGTGTTTAAGGTATTTCGGAAGTTCAGACTTCCGGAATTTAGAATGTGATGGATGGCGAATATCTAAACTTCGAATGTGCGAAGTTATTAATTAACTTTTAATCGGGGTTAACTTAATTCATTGGGTTTTAACTTTTTGGCATTTATTGTTTCATGTATTGGCAAGTTAACTTTTATTAAATTTTCGACAAGCCATTACCCATAGTGATGTGTCAAGACTTTATGAAGATATATGTGTACGATGACTAGGATCATTCGAACACTTTTTGGGTATTGGGGTTTTGAGGTTGTAGCATGGAGAAATGCCTGAATCACGAAACTCTAAAGTAGTCTCTAGTGGCTTGACTTTTTAACAATCAAGAGGCTCCAAAAACTCGAGGAAAATGGGATCGTTCAATCAACGGGGGAAATTAATCGACAGTGGACGTCATGTGCGCCTTTAGACTAAAAGAGGAATTGATTTAATATTTGAAAAATGACTTGTGATTTATTTATAAAAATGATAAATTAAAGCTCAACGATTATAATTTATATGTGTTCCAACATAGGCTCCATCTAGGGATCACGTCTCCCTGCGAGCCATGGAAGAACAGTAGACCAAGTGCCTTTATTGGGTAAATGAAGTCATCATTGGGTTTATGGGAAAAACCTTTTGCAAAATCATACAGAAGGACATTAGACTTCAGTCGTGTCTCAGAAAACGTTCAAAAAACGTAATCATTCACCAATCTTGATTTTAGGCTATTAATAGTTTCCCTTTTCTCGAAACTGAGTTTGGATTTGTTTAAGATAATCAAAATAACTTTAACTGAAGTATCATACTTTGGTTGATTTTGTTTGCATCAAGGCATGATAATTTTACCAATTTCTTTAGGGAATCCCTTGTTGGTTCAGAATGTAAATATTATCAAAAAAATAAGTAGCTTCTAGAGTATGTTTATACATGTATGAAAACCTCACAGATATCATAGATATTGCTTCACTACCAGCGAGGTTGTTCAATACCCTGATGAATTTATCTACATCTCCCATTGAATTTCCTTTCACCACTTCAAATATCATTTTTTGCATTTTGTTTGAGATGAGGGCAATCATTTCATGAAATTCCTTTCATCATCTCTTTTGGACAAAATGGGGGAAATTGAATTTACCAATTTCCTTTCACCATTTGTCTTGGACTAGATGGGGGCAATCATTTTATGAATTTCCTTTCACCATTTGTCTTGGACTAGATGGTTACAATCATTTTATGAATTTCCTTTCACCGTATGTCTTATATTTTGTTATAGTTTTGAAGTGGGGGAAATCAATTGCATTAATCATACATGGATGATATCTGCATAATATTTAGCAATTAAGGTATGTCAAGTATTTATGATTGTACTCTCAGATACCTCTCTCTGGGTCCTCAATACATTTTCTCCTATAGGGAAGATCTCATAGGGATTTTATTTTTTTAATTCCCTGGATTTTCCTTTAGCGAATTAATTAGTAAAAATCTATTAGAAGAGATAAATTTACCAGGATTAGCCTAGACATACTTTCTCTCAGTTAAAATCAGAGAAACATAAAGATTTTCACCTAAACTTGTTTTTGAAGATATGTTCTTTAAGTTTCCAGAGGTAAGGCAAAATCTTTATTTCTGTGAATATTTAAGGTCAAGTTGTGAAAATCGGGATAGAGTAAAAACTTTTAGATATATCAGATGGAAACAGAATGAGGAGTCAGAGATTTTGAAAGGGATCTCACTTCCACATAAGTCAACTTCTTCATTATCAGGTTTCTTTTATTCTTATTTTCCTTTCCTTTTACCTTTGTATTATTTTCATTTGATTCAGAAAACTTAGAGACTTAGATCTTTCTAATCTTTGATCAGGTGGCCTCTTTTTTACATGAGTACAACCTTATTAAAATTTTATAAGATTCCTTTTAGCATTTTGGTTTGAAAAATAAGCCTAGAACTTCATACCTTGTATTTCATCTGTATTTTCAACCAAAACCATTATTAATTCATCACCTGTTTTGTGAGGAAACAATGTTTTTGAAACTGAGCATTGTATTCCGATACCTCCTTAATTTTCATCTGATAATAAAAATTCTGCAAAAAGGAAATAATCAGAGAGTTCTGTAAACGATATGCAGTACAAATATTTTATTTTTTTATTTTCGGAGTAATGAATAAAACTAGGTTTATTTAAAAGTAAATTTTAGGAAACCTACGAAAAGGAACAAAATTGCAAAAGCAAAGAAAAACCAAACCGTTATATACAATGGTACTATGAAACGTGTTTATTGCATAAAATGTTTTAGATAGCGCCCATTGATAAGGGCATCAAAAGTTTTCCCTTATAAATTCTCCAGTAGGAAAGAATTCTTCCCCTCTGTAGATGCAATCCTGAATGGTCCAAACCAAAGATGATCAAACTTGTCGTGTTTACCTACATATTCTTTCTTGGAATCCCATTTCAAAACTAAATCACCACGAAGAAATTCTTTGTCTTTCACCTTTTTTTCGAAAAGGGATTTCATATTATCTTGATATTTTTTAAGTTTTTCATTGACTTCGGCCCTATTTTGTTGGACATCAATTATTTGGTTTATCCTCCTCGTCACATAATTCGGTTCTTCATTTGTGTCTTTCCACAACTTCATTACTAGAAGAGCTAGATTAATGGGGAGAACAACATTGGTGCCATAAATCATTTGGAAATGAGACATAACTATTGATTTCTTAGTGTCAATCTAGTTTTCCCATAAGGCATACTTTAGGTGGATGTGCCAAGCCTTCTTATTCTCCATTAATATTTTCTTGATTATATCCATCAAAATTTTGTTGGATGATTCGGCCAACCCATTTCCATGAGGATAATACGCTATAGAATGCCACAACACAATATTGTATTTTTGACAAAAACTTATCATTTCCATAGATTTGAACACATGAGCATTATCTGTAACTATCTTCTGGGGGAAGCCAAATATGGATAAGATGTTTTCCTCAAAAAAATTTATAACTACCGAATCTGTGGTCTTCCAAGTTGGAATGGATTCCACCCATTTCGTGAAATAATCGGTAGCAGTCAAAATCCATTTATGTTGGGCACTCACCTATGGGTGGATTTCTTCGATGAAGTCTAGGCCCCATTGTTGAAAAGGAGCCTCTGTATTGACTGGGACCAAAGGTAGTGTAGGGAGCTTTTTCTTGCCAGAGAACAGTTGGCAAGGGTTACAGGCTCTAACCTTAGCATTCACATCAGTAAATAGCTTTGGACAATAATATCCATCTCTTATAATATTGTAGGGCGTGGCCCTCCACGTGTAATTTCCTCCACACACTCCCTTGTGAAATTCATTTATGACATCCTGTTCTTCAGGTTCTGTTAAACAACATAGCAAGAAACCTAGGGGGCCTTTCCAGTACAATTGTCCTTCAATAATACAGTACTTAAATGTGTGTATTTTCAATGTTCTTTATTTTCATGGAGTCATATCGTTTGGACATCGAAGAGTGAGGAGATATAAAATGATATCGCGATACCAGTCAGAGGAAGAAAATTTATCTTCGATATGGATTGTATGGATTTGATCATCCAATTCTCCTATGTCTGGAATAGGTCCATGTGATTCTAGATGATTTATCCTGAGTGCTCTAAAATTTGATTCTTCTAATAATTTTTTCAGATCCTAACCTTTAACCAGCTTGGTTGGTTTGACCTCCAGATCGAACTCCTAAATTTTGGCCAACCACTGACCCCTCCTACCATCATTGTTTGGCTATACTAGTATGTCTTTGACAGTGCTTGTTGGCACATAAGCGATTATTCTGGAGTGCAGTACATATGTTCTGAAAGCTGTGAAAGATTTCACCATCGCGTAGGCTTGTTTTTCTAGTATCTCATATCTGGTTTTGGCATCTCTGAGACTTTTACTGAAAAAGGCTATTGGTTGTTTGAAACCTTCTTCATTCTTTTGCAGGAGTACAACTGCGATAGTATGTTTTGATGCGAAAGAAAAGATCATGAATTCCTTGGTATAGTCAGCACTAGCTAATATTGAAGCTTCGCTTATGTCTTTCTTAACTCGCTCGAATGACGCTTTAGCTTCGACAGTCCATTTGATTTCATTGTATTTCTTCATCATATCTTGATTCCATCTTTCGAAACTATATGATCCAGAATTTTTCCTTCTTGCATAGAAAAGTGATACTTTTTAGGGTTTAGAGACAAACCAAATTTTCGACATTTTTCAAAGGTTTGTTCGAGATGAACCAGATGTTCTGCATGATAATTCTAAAAGACTGTTATATCATCTAAGTAAATAACAAAAACATGATCTCTCTCACCAATGAAAGATATATCCATTTCTCTTTGAAAAGTGGCCCCTGTGTTCATCAACCAAACGACATGTTATCATACATGAAAGTTCCCCAGGGAGTGGTGAATGCAGTGTTTTCTTTATCATCTTTGTGGACAAAAATTTGGTTATAACCTAAGAAGCCATCAATCATTGACATTCTGTTAGCTCCCACTACTTTTTCCAGGACATGATCCATATTTTGCAAGGGGTAGTTGTCCTTTAGTGATGACTCATTTAAGTTTCTGAAGTCCACGAAAGCCTGATTTCTCCACTTTTCTTCCTGACTAGTACCATATTTTCTACCCATTCAGAATATCTAAGAGAAACGATAATCTTTTCATCCAGAAGTTTCTTGACCTCTCCTTCTATTACAGGTAAGAGGATAGGGTTTATCTATCTCAACTTTTGTTTAAAATATTTCATACCATGCTTCATAGAAATCTTATGTTCAATCACAGAGGTATCATAAGTCTTTAAATCATCATATGACTAGGAAAAGACATATTTATATTTTTTAATCAATTTGGCATATTTAATTTTCACCTAAGTTGGAAGGTATTTAGATAACTTGACTATATTAGGTTCTTCTTTAGTTCCTATGTTGCAGTCATCGACTTCCTTGGGTTAAGGTCGTAGGGTAGATTTCAAGGGTATGTCATGTTTTTCAAACAATATTTCTAACGGTATCATACCTCTGGGTATCTGATTGTTCTTAAGTACCAGCATCAGATGATTTGTGATCTTATCTTGGAACTTTTTAGGATCTTCATCTTCTTGCATGATCCATATAGGATCATTCTGGTTTTCTTGATCTATATGAGTCTCTAAGAATTCATCAACTATTTCTAGAAATTTCTTAATCTACTCATCATCTTCAAATAACTGCCAATGTTGCAGATTATTTGGGATTGAAGGTCGGTGTCTCATTTATATATGACACTTGAGCTTCGGGACTGTAGGAGGCACAAACGTCGCAGTTGCTTTGGACAAGGAATTTGCATGTTTATTTTCTATTCTTGGGATGTGATGAATGTTAAATGAAGAGAAAAAATTCTTGATCAGATCCCAGGCACAATTTTAGTATGACCTTAGTCTCAAATTTTTAGCTTGATATTGTTGCTTTATTTGTTTTACAATAAGTTTTGCATCACCATACACTAATAGATTTTCAATTTTTAGTTTCCTAGCAGCCTCTATTTTTTAGAAATTGGATTCTTAGCAAGCTCAACCAGAGGCATGGGGACTTCAATTTTATTTATTTCACTAACCAATCTAAAGCCTCCAGTTTCTTTTTCGCTTTCCCTATTTACAGTTTGTGCTTCTGTATTCTCTATTTTCTTTGTTTGCATAGATCATGTTTCAACTGTTTTGGTTTGCACAAATTGTTTTTCATCTTGTGGTTTAGTAACAACTGTCTCATTCACTTTACTTCTTGGAAAATTATTTTTAGGTGGAACGTTGGTAGTATTCTTTTCTCTCGGCCTCAAATTATACTTTTTTTGAAGCTCGGCCATTATGGAGTCGATGATTCCTTGATATGCAGACTCTCCCGGATTATTTATGATTTCCTCATTACTAAAGAGGGTCTCTTTTCCTAGAGATCTTTCATAGTCCTATCTAGTTAGATGAGGTTCCTGGTCTTCATCACTAAGGTTATTTAAATCCTCTTCTAACCCCTCATAATTATGCATATCATCTCCTATAAAATTTTATGTTTTCAACAGAGTTTGTATTTTTTTATCTTCATTTTTTATTTGTCTTTGTTGGGTCTGGGGTTTAGGATTCCTCCTAAAATATTTCCTAGCAAATAGATCATGTTTATCTTGGTATAGCTCCATCCTAGAGATTTTATTTGACAAGTCTTTTATTATCTTATCCATGTCATCCATTTTTTCTTCTGCATATTTTCCAGATCTGGAGGGTTTGGCTTGTTCTCTAAAGCATCTAGGTTCCTTGGTCCTTGTCTCAACCTTGGATTTTAGTTTACTTGATGCCATCCTGTTAGAATCTATTTCTATGGCATCATCTTTCATTCTCATGAGGGTGGCATACCTTCTTTCCCTTAAACGTAGGGCAAAGTCGAGCTCAAAAGCCCCTGCGAAAGTCACTTTAGTTGTGGGTTGAGAGGGTTTAAATTCTACTGGAATCTTATGGTAGAGTTTGTTAAACCTCTGGGTGACCTCTAGGACTGAATCAAAATTCTTTTTTATCAGATCCCCAAACTCCATCATATAGTACAAGTGGTATTTATTTACTCCCCACTGTCTTAAAAAAGCATTTTCCAAATTAGCATAAGACCTTAGGGATCCTGCCGAGAGTCCCCGTAACTAGATTCTTACTTGTCCTTCAAACGTTTGCACTAAAATCCTAGAATAAGCATCTTTGTGCTCAATACCGAGGATATCAACAAATCAGTCAAAAAAGGTGATGTGCTCTTTAGCTGTTAAATATCCTTCCCCTGTAAATTTTGGTAAATTCTTCTTGTAATTTTCAGGTAAGTCATGAAGGACGAGGGGAAGGACCAAAGGAGCGTATCTAGCCTCTACTTTGGAAAAATTTCTACGGGGTGGAGGTTGTCCTTGACCACTTCCTTCTCCACCAGCACCACCTCCCCCTGCACCTCCTCTAACAACAACCATTGAAATTCTTGGGGATGAACTTTGGGATTTAAAAAGAGAGTTTTGAAAAACTTCTAGGGACTGAAGCGGTGACCTTTCAAATTCCTTGGGATGTGGCGAAGGGAAATTTGGAAAGTGATCATTGGGAGATGTAAAGTCTATAAGGGGAGGGAAAGGAAAATGTGGACTAGTTTCTTCAGACTTACAAGATGTATAGATTGGTGAACCAACAAGAGATGAAATGGGGAATAAAGTACACTCTTCAAGATTTCAAGGAACCGAAACCTTTTCTTCAGGTGAGTATGGGGTAGATAGAAAAGTAACGATAGCTAGTATAAAAGAGGATATTTTATTTAGACTGTTGGGAGAATCAGAAGGGTCAATCTCAATCTTTATTTCAAGTATGACTTCCTCCAGGTTCTCATGCCTAACCTCAGACTGTCTAGTGGAGGCCTCCGCAGAGGGATTTTGTTTAATATTATTTTCAGGGGTTGGTTCTTCAATCGAAACCTTAGTATTTACTTGTGTGACTTTTGGTTGGTATTTCTTACCTGTCGATGTGGTAGTCGACTTGAGGTATCCTTATGGTTTTTAAAACCTTTCAGGATCATATATAGGTGTGGTTTGTTGATCACCTGGGTTCTTTTTGGTATTCTTTTGACCAAATGCTAGTTTATCTATGGTGGAGTTTCCAAGTGAAAGATAAAAATAGACTTAATACAGTATTCAATCTTTGTTCACTATCAAAGACAAAATGTTACCTTGTCATTTTCCCAGGGAGAAATAACTTCATTTCTCCGTCCCTCGCAAAAACACCAAAAATATGTTGGTCCTGAGATTAAACTTAAGCCTCAAAGGATCATGTTAGGCATTAGGAAAGTTTATGAGAGTGTGTTTTTAAATTTATTTTTCTACCTTAGTTATATGAGAAAAATTCCTTAAATGAAATTAACAATTTGACAACATAGAGGTCATATTTCATGTCTGAGTCGAAATTGTAATATTGAATGCAACAAGATAAAGATACAAAACTGTGAAATAGAGCAGGGCAACAATTACTGAAGAATCTCACCTTGTTGTAGTAGAAGAAAACAGATAATTTACCCTTGAATAAAGTATAAAATGGATGAATATATACAACAAGCAGGTCTTGATTTACTCACAATAAATGTAGAGGAAAAGTTTCTTACCTAATAAATTACTGATACAAATAATATTGTAGTAGTATTTGTACTAAATTTAAATCAAACACTTATGCAGGAATACATAAATAAATGTTCAGAAATGGAAAACAAAGAAACACATAACCCAGATTTAACAAAACTTGGAATCTCTGTCTGCACTTGTATTAATTCTCTATAAGGAGAGTTTTCTTTGTTACAATCGACAAGAAACATCCTGAAATAAGTCTTCATTCTGTTTATTTATACAAAATGGTCTCAACCTAATGGTTGGACTTCTCATAGTTTAAAAATAGTAAATATTACAAAATGCAAAACTGAAAGGTTCCATTAACATATCCTCTACCTCTTCGTCTGCTAGCAGAGACGTTCATTCTCCTCATCCTCCGTCTTAGAATCAACTGGAATCCGATCATGACCTATGTGATTAGTATCTACATGTCACCTTACTTGTTTCCAGATGTGATATCTTTCCCATATTCAACACATTGGATACATCTGCTTACTAACTATACTACCAACCCAGAAGGTTTTGTTGCCTCATTTGCTTCAAAAATCTACAGCTTCTTTTCTATATGAGGCAACATATCCTGTATCTTCTTCGCCCCCAAATATATGGCTTATAGTTGTAAAATGGGATCTAATATCCATTTGTTTATTTGGATAAGATCGATTTGGTTCATTTGATGGATGGTTGTCTAGGCTTCTTCTTTGCTTGTCTTAGAATTATGTTAATTCTCTGCTATGTCAATCTTCCCCAAAGCCTTAGAGATACTATCTCGTTCAACTTCAAGTAAACCTTTGTCTAGTGAAGACAATGCTTCTTCACAATCTTTATTCACCTTTCTGGATAATATTTTTATTTCGGCCATATTTGTCTCCCAGGCCTTCAAAATTATGTTGCCTCAGGTTTGCTCAGAAAGAGACAATCAAGGAACCTCCAGTACATCATATTTTGGTTTTCGTAAGACAACCTCCTGAAACTTGGCTTGAGCTGCAGTGGATTCTCTTTCCTTAATGTAAATGTTATTTAGGGATAGGTCTACCACTCGAGATCAATTTTGAATGGCTTCCACTTTCGTAAAAAGGTCTAGTTGGGTTGATTCCATATTTTCATGTACTTCTAGTACCTGATCTTGGAAAGATGTCATCTCCACTATTGCACCTTCAACGAAGTCTATCTTGGATTGTAGTTTCTTGATCAATTCCTCCTTTTGAGTGGCTAATTCTCTATTTGTCTGTGAATTTAAATTCCGATATAACTCATCAAGGTTGGTTTTGAGTTGTTAAATTTGTTGTCTATCACCAGCTCTGACCTATTCAAAATCATTATTCATATGATTTGTCACATATTTTTCCATAGTTATGATCTGGTCTTGCAACTACCTCACCAACATATTTCTCTGTTTCATCTGCTCCGCTAGGTTTTCTACCGAACACTGATTGGTCATCGCAAAGGCACCTAATGAGCCTGCCATTTCCATAGTGAATTTTGTATCATCTAAACCATGTCTATCATACAGGATCCTTTGCCTTTTTACTATTGCACCATCTTTTTGATGTGTTTCTCTTTTAAATATATCCCTCCTCTTCTTGTTGAAAGAGAAGTCTGAAGGAGGTATTTCTTCAGTTGAAATCAGAGTAAGGTCCTCTATAAATATGACTTTGACATTTGGTTTTCCTTGACTTGATTGTAAAGTTGTTAATGACATAATGGGGCTACCTATCTCAGTGGATGGTTGTTGCTCTGTTGTGTTGGTAGCCAGTTTATTTGGGGTGGATTGTGATGTATCCTATCCCCTTTTTATCAAATCGTCAAATTGCGATTTTGCTTGATTACCATGTAGACTTTATAATGCAGTATCCACTTTCTGTGTCAGAACTTCAGTTTTCTTCGGATCCTCCTGAGTATCCTGTTCACTGGAATATCCTTCCTCCAAACCCTGAGTGGTATCTTCCTGTGTAGATGGAGGTTTCTGAGGTTCTCCATATAATACATTAGGCAAACTATTCTTTCTATGCCTTTGGAAATTTTAGAAATTGGCTAATTGATCTGGAGCTAGAGTTCAGACTCTGCACAACACTTCCTGGTATGACCTGACTCCCCAGAATATTTCATCCTTTGAGGAAAATTTGTGTACATATATATTTATATTGTATAGAGCCAGGTGGGTTTCCACGATCTTCTGGGGATTGTTCTTCTTGAACTCAATATTGACAAAATTGACTTATTCTAGAGTTGCAACCTCTACTTTTGAATGGTCGAAATGTTGGAATGAAAACATACCAACCTAAAGGGGAAAGGTTGGCCATACCTTTTTCTAGGCCGCTTTTAACTCTTTACCGATGACCCCTATCATAGTTTGATATCCTACCTCTAGGCACACCAGCCAATCTCGTAAAAAATTTGGTAAAGCATGTGAGGGAACTGAACACCCAAAAACTCTGATGTAGGAAATAGTTTCCTCAATATACCGGTCTTCTATTTTCCCCAAGCTGGCCATGATCTTGTTGGAAATCCTGGGAGGCGGGAAACCATAGAGGGAAATATGCATCAGCACCACTATGTAATGACATATTTATTAAAATAAATCTTGGGCTTTATCCTCCCATAGCTTGGAGTGATATAAATGGATGGGCTCGGTGTTGGTCAGGATCCAACTCCAGCTCATCAGAGGGAAAGGTGTCATAAAAAGAATGGAATCCATAATGTATGTCGACATGTAGAAAGGGGCAGGTTTCCCTTTGGCCTTCATCGACTGATACTCTTTGATTTCCTTGGCCATATTGTCTGATACCATCTTGGCCCAGTTGAAAGATAAACCCTCTGCCACTTCATGCATAATTGGTACCCATGCCAACAAGAAATGAGCAAATTCCTTCCTCCCGAAAAGTCTACACAACATCATAGCCACATAAATCATATGGGCGTCTAATGATGTTGTTGCATATATTCCATGGGTGTCTGCTCTGAATTTTTGAGGGTGTCCCCACAGTCCTTGATTAAGTCAGGGTAATTCTTTCCATATTTCGTGCACTCTTCTTTGTCAAACTCCATTAGGAAAGAAACATTGTAACTATATTTGAAAACTAGGGATAATTTATACATTACCTGTATATTCTCTCGTCGAAAGGACCCAACATCCACCTTCTCTAAATTACTTATGCTCCTGGTTGAAATGTCAACATTCTCCAGGGGCCAGCCTATCATGTCATTATATGGCATGAGCCTCGGTCGTGCGGCTATTTTGTGCAGCTATGATTATGCTATATCCCCGAGATTCATCGCATGTGTTTCAATCACCTCGTCACCCGAATCCTCTGGACAGTTTATCAACTCGTGTTATAGAATATCAGACACCTGTGTTCATGTTTTCATGGTATCTATAGTTCTTGGTGAGGTATCTGGGAGAAAATTTTTGTTCAAGTTCATGTTCTCACCAGTTGCTTTAGCCACTTTTCACGACACCATGATAATAGTGAGCTCAAAACTATGTTTCTTGTCACAGGGAAACTCGTAAACTTCTTAGTCTGCTAAAACTTGTTGTTCTGCGAGAATGCAAATACAATTCAAAATCCAATATCCTTATTTACCTTAAGTCTATTGATTTATGAATACCTTTACTGACAATGCATTCATTTACCTTAATGAAAATATCTAGCTGGTGATATGTGATCTATGTTGAAATCATTGTCATTGAGTCATGATTAATGCCATTAATATTGGTGGTTCGTGATCGGGAAATTGGATGAATAAGGTTTGAAATATCCCAAATAGCGATTTAGCAAAAAATTAATTGCGAGATAATCTTGTTTAACCCATTGATTAATTGTGTTTATCATTAAGTGTTTTTGGGTTTTCGGACTTTCGTATTTTTAGAGTAGCTTGAGATAGAATCCCCGAAACCAGAAACTACAAAGTGATTAATCATTGAAAAATGATTTTTTAATTTAAATTAACCCTTCTTAGTGTTTAAGGTATTTTAGAAGTTAAAACTTCAGGAATTCAAAATGTGATGGATGGAAAATATCTGAACTTTGAGTGTGTGATTTTATTAATTAACTTTTAATCGGGGTTAAATTAATTCATTGGGTATTAACTTTTTGGCATTTAATGTTTCGTATATTGGCAAGTTAAATTTTATTAAATTTCTGACAGGACATTACCTGTAGTGATGTGTCAAGACTTTAGGAAGATATATGTGTACGGTGACTAGGATCTTTTGAACACTTTTCGGGTATTGAGATTTTGAAGTTGCGGCATGGAGAAATGCCTGAATCGTGAAACTCTGAAGTAGTCTCTATTGGCTTGACTTTTTAACAATCAAGCAGCTCCAAAAACTCGATGAAAAAGGGATCGTTCAATCAATAGGAGAAATTAATCGACGGTGGACGTCATGTGTGCCTTAAGACTTAAATCAGAATTGATTTAATATTTGAAAACGAACTTATGATTTATTTATAATAAGGATAAAGTAAATCTCAAGGATTAGAATTTATATGTGTTCCAACAGGAACAAAGGGTTGAGTATGTCAAGATTTTGAAATAGTTTGTTGATGTGTTTGCCTGGAAATATGAATATTTAAGAACATATGACACCAAAATAATTGAACATAGGATCCCTTTGAAAGAGGAGACCAAGCCTTTTAGGCAGAAACTCAGAAAAATAAATCCCATGTTGCTGCCTATTATGGAAAAAGAAGTGAAAAAGTTGTTGGATGCCCAGATCATCATTCCTTTGAGATATTCAGAATGGGTGGCTAACTTGGTTCCTGTGAGGAAGAAAAATGGGCAAATTAGGTTATGTGTTGATTTCAGGAATTTGAACAGGAGCTCCAAAAAAGATAACTACCCCTTGCCAAAGATGGAGTACATTTTGTAGAGAGTGACTGGTTCATCTAGGATGTCTATGATTGATGGATTCTTTGACTACAATTAGATCTATGTCCTACCTGAAGATAGAGAGAAGACATCCTTCACTACTCCTTGGGGAACATTCATGTATTCTAAAATTCCCTTTGGATTGATGAATGCAGGAAAAACCTTCCAGCGAGCCATGGACATTGTCTTTATTGGGGAGAAAGATAAATTTTTAGTCATCTATATGGATGACATTACAATTTTCTCAAAATATGACAAAGAGAATTGTCATCATTTAAAGGTGGTCTTCCTGAAATGCACAAGGTTTGGTCTCTCTCTCAATCCAAAGAAATTATTGTTTGCTATGAAGGAAGGTAAATTATTGGAGCACATTGTGTCAACAGAAGGGGTAAGAATTGATCCAAGTAGAGTAGAGGCCATCTAGACCTTATCTTTTCCTAGATCTAAGAAAGAGGTTCAGTCTTTCTTAGGTAAAATCAATTTTCTAGTAATTTTCATCTCTAACTTTGTTGAATTAGTGAAGTACAATACGACCATGCTTAGAAAGGGAAATGAGGTGAAATGGAATTCTGAGGCTTGAGGATTTTTTGATCAAATAAAAAAGGCCTTGATTGAAGCACCCCTACCCATTATCCCTGACTATTCCAAGGAGTTTTTGATATTTCCCTTTGCCTCATTTGACACATTGGTTATTGTTTTTCTACAAAAAAATGTAGAGGGATTATATCATCCTATTTCCTTTTTCAGTAGAGCATTGAGGGATGCAGAAATGAAATATGATATCATGGAATAGTAGGCTTATTCTTTGGTAAAATCCCTCAAGGATTTTAGGATATATGTTCTACATTCAAAAATTGTTTCATATGTCCCTTCATCCTTAGTGAAAGAGATATTGATCCAGCCTGACATAGATGGGAAGAGAAGCAAATGGATTGCTAAAATTCTGGAATTTGATGTTAGGTAGCTAGAGAGGTAGTGGGGGGCCCCAAAGGGCCCATAGTTAGAATAGTAGAGGTAATTCAATGTAAAGTGGACTAGGTCCACTATATTATTAAATAAGGCCCACTATGGTAGTTAGATATAATAAATGTAAGAGGACTTCTTAGAAGGTTCTACTTCTAGAAGATTCCTCCTCTAGAATGTTCTTAGGTGATGGTAGAACTATATAAAGAGGTTCAAACAATGTAATGAGACATGAAGAGAAGTTTTGTATTGTGGAGTGGTATTTCAATAGGAGGAAGCCCCCTCGAAGAGGCAAGTGAATAGGAGAGGATCCCTTCCATAATAGGATCCATTGTATGATGTTGCCCTACCCTAAGGGTTTGATATAATAAAGTGGTGGTTTTCTCTATGGTTTCATATATCATGTGTGGTGATTGTATTCAGATATATTTGGATCTATTTTGATATTTTGTATTCAGTTCCTTGAGTCTTAACAATTGGTATCAAAGCACCTTCCTTGGTAGACATTGTGGGCAAATATGTTTTATTTTTGTAGATTTATTTTTTTGAGAAGAAAGAAGAGGTCCACGACATTCCAGAAATTTTTGGTATAGTTTTGTGAAAAATTTGAAGAAATAGGTAGTAGATATAAGTTCCTCTTAGAAAAACACCCAATTTGAAAAAAAAAAATCCTCTGAAATAGAGTCTGGGAAGTCAAGATATTGAAGTTTTAAAATCTGCAATTTTTCAAGGTTTTTTCCGTGGACAGTGGCGCAATTTTTTTATTTATTTCTATAGCAGTGAGAGGCCAAATTTGTCCAAACAAATTAAAGATATGATTTCCTCTCACAATTTCACCCAATTTCAAAAACAAATCAGCTGAAACGGAGTCCGGGAAGTGAAGTTATGACCATTTTAAATTCAACAGTTTTTTAGGGTTTTCCAGAAAAAAACCATGATTTTCTGTCGTAACTTATTGTTCTATTTTTGGGGGGTTTTCATGATGGTTGTGGGAATGAAGATTTCATAAGGTGATTAGATGGCTATTTCCTCTCAAAACCTCAAATAAATTCTACAAATTACTTAAGAATTCAAATCCCAATTGTATGACACATTGGATGCTAGATTTCATGACCTTGCAGATGGTCTCAATGATAGTTTTCACAATATTCAAGATTCATTTGATAGCATGTAGGAGAGATTTCTTATGGAAGACATCAAGGATGAATATAATCAATAAATATATGCTTGGTATGATTTTGAGGCCGATTGTGATGATTGGTATATGGATAGTTGTCATTTATGGGATGACAACCACTTTCATATTTTATTTGATGACTCTAATCCACCTTCTATAGAGAACATCAATGTCCCACATCACGATCTAGTTATGATTATCAGCATCCAACCTGCATATTCTACAATGGTATTGTTCCTTCCATATTCAGGTTTGACTCTTTCCCACTATGTGGATGGATCTTCTTATTTGGATCCACATGATAGGTGTCAGTATTGGGAGCATCATTTTCAGTTGGTTATTGTGTGTTGATATATTCTACATGGAGTTCACATGAGCACTTGGACATGGGACCCCGGTTCACAATGGAATTTGAACTACTTCAGCATGATGGTTTTCATTTCTCCATGGGAACCTGGTTCTCTAGTCTACTTCAACACTATGGTCCACACTTATCCATGGGACCCTGGTATACGGTTGTACATCAAGCGTTGAGGAAAACGCTTTCATAAGGGGGATGGAATGTTAGGTAGCTAGAGAGGTAGTGGGGTGGGGCGGGGGGTCGCGGAGGGCCCATAGCTATAATAGTAGAGGTCATTCAATGTAAAGTGGACTAGGTCCACTATATTATTAAATAAGTCCCACTATGGTAGTTAGATATAATAAATGTAAGAGGACTTCGTAGAAGGTTATACTTATAGAAGATTCCTCCTCTAGAATGTTCTTAGGTGATGGTAGAACCATATAAAGAGGTTCAAACAATGTAATGAGACATGAAGAGAAGTAGTGTATTGTGGAGGGGTAGTTCAATAGGAGTAAGCCCCCTCAAAGAGGCAAGTGAACAGGAGAGGATCCCTTCCATAATAGGATCCATTGTATGGTGTTTCCCTACCCTAAGGGTTTGATATAATAAATTGGTGGTTTTCTATACGGTTTCCTATATCGTGTGTGGTGATTGTATTCAAATTATTTGGATCTATTGTGATATTTTGTATTTAGTTCTATGGTTCTTAACATTTGACCTTGAAATAAAGACAACTAAATTGGTGAAAGGAAAGGGTTTATCTAGGTTGTTGGTTGAATCAAATTGCAAATATTTGGGGGTTAATTTCATGAACATAAACTTAGAAAATCAGGAAGTTGATTTTTGGATAAAATCTCTCATGTCAGCCCCAATTTGCTAGAATGCACTTGGTATAGAGATATCATATATTTTTTGTAGAAGTTCCAGCCTCTTGATGGCTTGGAAAAGAACAAGGTGAGATATTTGAAACTCAAAGAAATCAAATATTGTCTCATTGATCAGGTTTTGTATTGGAAAGATCCTCTAGGAATTATTTTGAGATGTTTGGATCCACAGGAGGCCCAAAGGGCCTTAACGGATTTTCATGACAGCTTATGTGGGGCCATCATTTTTGGAAAACCATAGCTTATAAGATCCTCAGAGATGGGTATTTCTAGCCTAGCCTTTTTACTGATGTTTGTGCAAAGATTAGATCTTTTGTCAAATGTCAAAGGTTTTCTGGAAAGCAACAACTCAAATCTTTTCCTTTGAAACCTGTGGTGGTTTTTGGACCTTCTCAACAGTGGGGTCTTGACTTCATTGGAGAAATCCACCCGACCTCAAGTGGTCATCATAGGTGTATTTTTACTTCCACTGATTATTTCACCAAGTGGATAGAAGCCATTCCTACAAGGAGTGCCTCCCATAAGGTAATCATTAGCTTTCTTGAAGATATGATGTCCAAATTTGGTTGTCCAAGAAGGATTGTTACTGAAAAATTATGCCTCCTTCAAAGCTGAACCACTGATCAAGTTATGTGAACAATATGGTATTGCATTAGTCCATTCAACTCCTTACTACCCCCAAGGAAATGGTTTGGAAGATTCCTCTAACAAAAGCCTCATAAAGATCATCAAGAAATTGTTAGAAAACAATAAGAAAGCATGGGACTCAAAGATAAAATTTTCCTTATGGGCTGATAGAATTACAACAAAGAGGTCACTTGGTGTTTCCCCTTTTCATCTTGTGTATGGGGTGTTGGAAAACTGAGAGGGGGGGATGAATCAGTTCTTACCGTGCTTAAACAATTATGCTTATTTTAAACTCTTTACAGAGCACTCAATGAAAATCACAATAATGCAGGGAGATAAGAAATAGACCATTCGACATCAGTCACACATATGAAATATGCAGAGACAGATATTTCCTAAGGAAACCCATAAAGGTTAAAAACCTCTTCTTCTTGGTATGATAATTAATCTTTACATTCTATACATTATCATACTTATGAGCTCCAACTCATTGTGAGGCTACAACCTATGTTTTGAAAGATGCAACTTGTTGAGAGCACCAACTCTCTTTTTTCTCTAGCACCTACTAGAAGAAAGCACCAACTCCCTGGTTTCTCTAGCACCCACTAGAAGGAAGCAACAACTCCCTAAGTGTTCCAGCACCAACTGGATGGAAGCACCTACTTCCACTTATACAAGCACCAACTTGTTTGAGAGCACCAACTCTCTAGTTTCTCTCACACCCACTAGAAGGAAGCACCAACTTCCTGAGTGTTCCAGCACCGACTGGATGGAAGCACCAACTTCCAGTCACACAGGCACCAACCTGTATAATAGAGAACAATAGTTCTCCCTTGCACCACCCTGCCACCCTAGCTTTTCTGGCTACAACCAGATGGAAGCTACAACTCCCTATGTTCAAGCACCCACTAGAACCTATGAGGACAATAGTCCTCCCTATCACCTCCCTACCACCCTAATTATAAATATTTTCTATTGAAACTTATTACAATGATTCAATAGTTGTCAATTGCTTACCAAGCTTATCACTATTCTTCTATGCTGTTCTACTCTCCTGTATCAGTGTCTCTCTGTCTGCATCTTCTTGTGCTTTCTGATCTTATGTTTTTCTCTACAAGTGCACCTCAACCTTCTTTTATTGTCTCAGTTATGCATCTTTGTTCTTTGCTTCTGCTGCACTTTATTCTCTCCATCGTATTTTGATTCTATGAATTACGCCTCTTTTGTGTATTTCAGCTCCTGCCCATAGCATGCTATTTCCCCGTGTTTAATTCCTCTCCACAACAGCCTCCATCTCATCTCTGTTCCGAGTATTTATACTATCTGTGGACCTTCTTCATCCTCCATGCACAGTTCCTCTGCATGCTCTTCACTGTGCCACAGTTCTTCTCATCGGGTTGTTCACTTCCACTACAATTTTTCTCTGCTTCTCTCGCTCAAGCCTCAAAAAGAAAACTAAATCTCGCTTCTATCTATTCCTCATCTGTTACTCATCTCTGAGTTTTATCTCACACTGCGCATACTATTGGTCTCACACTGTGCATACTATAATTTTCCCTTCTTTACAGTTCAACTCATTTTTCATTTAGAACAACCAACTCATGCACAATCACTGCATGCTTCTTTTATACACTACTACCACTTCAGTTACACCTCAAAACCCTAGAACAACAATGCTTCAACAACTAAAACGCCAACCGTCCAAGAACAATGATTTGGTTCTGCTAATTGAATCGTAACTAAATAATTAAATATGAAGTGCAATAGTAGCCCTCCGATCATATTCAAATTCACCTACACCATTGGATTAAATCCGCAGGGCGTTGCGTTTATCCCATATGCCCACTGGTTGTGACCATGGGCCTAATCAAGATGCGTTTTTCATTTTGCAATTTCAGGACTCCTGTGATGAAGAGTCTCGGCTCTTCATGTTGTGATCGCCCAAACTCTGAAATGGAGTTTAGTACCACTAGCTTCTTCCTCTCTTGTGACCACTATCTGTGACCAAGGGCCAAGCATGAGAGTGCTTCACAATTTTGTACCTTCACGAGCTTTCGTCTTGCCTAATCAACGGTCCATAATCTTCCTTTGATCGATGCCTCAGATTAAGTCGTGGTTTCACATTTCAACATTTCATCATTTTTGTGATGAAGTATTTCAACACTCCAAGTCACAAACCCCGAAATGATATGAAGGTATTTCGGTGTTTCACATTTTGGCATTTTGGCATTTCTGTGATGAAGTGTTTCGACAATCCAAGTCACGAACCCCAAAATGATCTGAAGGTATTTCGGCATTTCTCATTTCATGATTTCATAATTCTTGTCATGAGTGTCCTTGACACCTCCAACTCCCGGTATCCGAAACTCCGAAATGGAGTCAGATCAACAGTCCATGATCTCCCTTTGATCAACGACTCAGATTAAATTGTGGTTTTGCATTTCGTGATTTCATCATTCTTGTCATGAGTGTCCTTGACACCTCCAAATCCCGGTATCCAAAACTCCGAAATGGAGATTAAGTCATGGTTTTGCATTTCATGATTTCATAGGATAGAGCACTTCCTTCCTTTGACTTCTTAGTCAATGAAATGATGATCTGTGACCACGTGTCCTGCCCAAAGATCAATGGTCCTCCTGCTTTTAGGATTTTGTAAGCCCGCTTTACCTTGCAATTTAAAGATCGTGCAGGTTCTCCTGGATCTAACGACTGTTGATCACTGTGCTTAGATCTAACACCTAATATATGTCCTCCATATGTGTGCTTCTCCTGTCTAGACTTACAATGTCTTCCGAGCCTATTTGCCATCAATTTCCAAGCACCTCTTCACTATCTCTTCTGATCTTATCGAGCTTGCTCTGCTGCTTCTTCCCAAAATACTTTTGGTGCCTTCCTGGCACATTCTTCATGTACTTAAGCCTTTGCACTATCTCTTCTGATACTATCAAGCTTTCTCTGCTACATCTTCCCAAAATACTTCTGGTGCCCGCTTGGCACATTCTTCCTATACTTAAGCAATCTTCATTGTTGTACTTGTCATCAATGACAAGAATACGCTGCCTGTAAAACATGCCAACAATATCCCCCTTTGGAATTGATGGAAACAAATGCACCCGAACTCTTTTCTCCCCCTTTGACATCAATGTCAAAGAAAACACGCTCCCCTGAGTTGTTGCAGTACTTGTAGGAGGTATCAAATATTCAACCAATACAAACTCCCTCTAAATGGATGAACTGTCTTATTTGAGTCCTATAGATTATTTTTATCTAAGCCAGAGTCTTCTCCTTTTGATTCTTGGACCTTTTCATCTTCATCTTCAACTATGTCCTCTGTAGCAGACTCAATATTGCTCACCTCTCTTACTAGGACTCCTTCATCAACCTTTTCTTGTTATAACTGGATGACTTCCCCTATCATTGTTCTCTCTCTGCTTCTGTTTGTTTTCCTCCTTTGTTTCTAAAAGGTTAGCTTTCCCTAACAAGGTCTTTCCTCTTGTTATCTCTATAGAATGTCATGTATATAATTTTGTACATCAGAATGTTGTTGTTGCGAATGTCCTTGTCCTACTTGAACACTATGCAATTGTATCTTGTACTTTTAAAATAACCCTTGTATCTCCCCATTGATTCTCATCGATCTTTATTACTGCAATTTCATTTTTCTTCCATGATCCCTACAATCCAAGGATTTTATGACCATATTCAATGACAAGAAAAAACCGCTACAACCACTCTCATACCTGCTTTTCTTTCTCACAAATGAAGGACCTATATCAGGTTTCTTCGGAGTACTGATTTTTTCTTTGATGTATCCAACACCAAATTTGTCAGATGGTGATCTCTAACTATCCAATAGCTTATCTAGGGTCATGGATTTATTCAAGGACATGCTTTGGGTGTTTGATTTATCAACCTTCAAAACTTCTACTTGCATCTTATGACATGATTCTTCTTCTACTTCTTCCATGGGATAAATTCTAACTAAACATTCTTTTATTGTATCTGAATCTTATTCTTTACTTGTAGGGGAGGATTCAACATCAACATTATTGTTTGTCCTTATGCTTTTAGCCACCACTTGTCCTAATTTTACAGACTTTATCTTACAGTCTTTGGAAAGGACCACCTCTTTACATCCTCTGTCACACATTTGACTTACATTGAGCAAATTATGTTTCATCCCATCTATAGGAAGATCATTATGAGAATCTCCTTTTCCATTACTTAAACTCACCATCCCTTTATCGTTGTTTTTACCTGGTTCATCATTTTCAAGGATCACATTTCCTGTTTTGATTTTTCTTATAAACAAAAGCCTATCCTTTTCTCCAGTCATGTGCTTGGAACATCTACTATCTATATTCTAGGGGTTCTTTTGTCTTTGAGCCGACAACACTAATCCACACTTATCACTTTATTTCTTCTTCCAAACCTTGACATTTTCAGTAGAGGAATTCAAATCTAATTCATAGTTCTTTAAGCGACAATCAACAACTTTATGTCCATAGTTATGACAGATGTAACATTCTGGTTCATTGTTTAAAGAGTCATAACAATTGTTATGCTTAACGTGTGTCCTTTTACCAGCCATCAAGTGATTTGCAATCTGTGGAGTTTTTTTACTTGGGTGTCTCATTCGTTGTTGTGGCAGATATCTATACCTTGAATGTCTTGCTTGCTCATATCTAAATTTTAAAGAACAATTTACAACTTTGTGACCAAAGTTAGAACAAAAAAAACAATATCCATAGAAAAATCCTTGCTACCTGGAAAATGGTTGTCTTATTTGAGCAGGTCGATTTCTTCCATGTTGATGATTTCCTTGAGTAGGGAGTGCATTATTTCTTTGTTCTAAAGATTCAGTCCTGGCACCTTTTTCTTTACTCCTCCTGGGCGGCTGATGGTCTTCCTTTGTTTTTGTAGGTTTGTTGTTGTCATTGGTTGTAGATTTGAAAAACTTGATGGGTTCTTTGTTTCTTGGTTGACCACTACTTGATCCCTCTTTGTAACCCAACCAAGTTTTCATCTTTGGATTCCTTTGCTGATTCAGAATGGTGGATAATTCTTCTGAGGCTTTGATACTTGACATATTCTGATGATACAAGGCTTGAAACTTCTCCAACTCTTTCCCAGTTTTCACTATTTCTTCTTCTAATGCTTCACACCTTGCTTTCTTCTATGATATATGTTGTTTCAGAATGTCCTCAATTTTCTTTGCCTCTTCTAATTCCACTTTTAGTAGGGCAAAGTCTTCATCGGGCTGTTTACTATCTTTCTTGAATTGTATCAACAATTGTTTTTTTTTTCTCTTCTTACATCTGAGTCTGTCAATTTCTTCCAAAGCACTGATTAATTCACCTTCCATATATACCACAGCTTCTTCATCATCCATTTCACCTCCTATGTGTTCATCATCAAAATATCCCATAGCCACAAGCATAAAATCATTCACTTTGTTTTCACATGATGAATCACTATTTATGTCTTCTGAGGAATTGTCATTGTTTGCACACAAAATTTTCTTTTTACTATATTTCTTGAATTTGTACTTCTTTTCATCATCAAAGTTCTGGTCCTTTTTCTGGTGGGGACACTTAGATGCAAAATGACCTATCTTACCACAGTTAAAAAATTTGAAGGGAAGCATGCCTTGATATTTTCCTGATCCTTTCTTTAACCTTCTCACAAAGTTTTCCTCAATATCATCTAAAT
>ML839618.1:42921-53538 GCA_009831015.1 Picea engelmannii | reverse complement strand
CATTTATTTTCTTTCTCATAAAACTATAAAAAAATAAAAAAACAATGGTTTCGCTGTCTTAGGACAGATTACAAATGATTTTTGCAGGTTTAAATTTAAATTTGTAATCTGTGAATATTGTATATTTGTAATTGAAGATGATTTTGTTGATAATTAAACATTTACTTTCATAAAATTATAGTTCTATGATTTAGTTAATAGATTGTATATATGTAGTTTAGATTTGTTTATTAGATTGTTTTAATTATTGTTTTTATTTAGATTAGTTTCTTAGTGTAGTTTTCATTTGTTTTTCTAGGACTTAGATCATCCAATGGAGCCGCTAAACCCGTCAGGGTGGGTTATCCCAAATGGCTTGAGTTATTTAGACAACCTCGGACCGGATCCACTCTTCTAGTTGGCGAGCGTTCAATTGCGCCCGTCAACAAATGGCACTAGAAGGAGGGTCTGAAATTAATTAATGGCATGAGGCAGTCGTAAGACTTCTCCACCACCTAATTTCTCACCTATAGTGACAAGAAGTCATTCGAACGATAACATTCCCCTTCAAACAACAACCACATCAAATGACGATCCACAGATCACCGTTGAGCCATCAACCCCAAATCGTACAAGTGGTGACATACAAGAGATTGTCTGCCAATCTCTCATAAGAACACATAGTGCCTTAGCTCATTTGAGGCAACCAAATCGACCGTTGGACCAGCCTTTGGATTTCTCTGATATCAGAGAACAACTCAGAGGCACTAACCTCACTGTGAACCCTACAGATCCAATCCTCACTCCTACTGCGGGAGGATATAGAATACCCCCCTCACCACCTCCATCATCTCCTTCTTCTTCAGGAGAAGATTCTTCAGACGAAGGTAGTTCCCCTTCGCAGCCTTCCACACCCACTACACCAATGGCCAACCAGAACAATCCTGCTAGACCTTGGCTCGACCAGGAAGCGGTAGCCGTACCCGGATATCAACACCCTTTACCTAAACATCCGGAGAAATGGCTTCCCAAGTTTGACCTTGACTCAAAACAGATCGCTGAAGATCGCATTAAAATTTTTATGTTAGCCATAAGAATCCGCAATGTCGAGCATGAAGACGTAGTCTGTAGGTTGTTCCCCTATACTTTCGAGGGCAATGCCTCTACATGGTACTTTGCCCAGCAACCCCATACTATCGTGTCTTGGGAAAAGTTCGAGTCTTGCTTTTTGGAAAAGTTCGGAGACGGTAAGCCTCCAAAAGTCCTAGTCATGGACCTTTCTAACTTAAGAATGAACCCAAAAGAGAAAGTTAAAGATTTTAATCAAAGATTCTTAACACTTAAAAACCGAATCCCTACGGATTCTATGCCCACCGAGAATCTCATAATATCATACTATACTAAAGCTTTGCATCAAAGTATAGCTATTTGGGTTAAACGATCTAAGAAAGCCACATTGTTAGAAGCCTTCGAGGAAGCCAACCAGATTGAAAAATACATACTTAGTCTAAAAGACACTGCTAGCAACGAAATAGAGACTAGTTCATCTTCCAAAAAGAAGATCGAAATCCTCCCTAGACCTACTCAATGTAAAATACAACCTAAAAGCTCTGATTTAGAAAACTTAACTAAAGTCATTCAAACACTGTCAAATCAAGTTATAGACTTGAAAAGGACGACCGAAGAAGCTTCTTCGAGCAAAGGGCCTTACAAGCCCCCGTTCCGCAAGCCTTTTCCCACCAACTGACCTAATCCAACCACCGAGGGCCTTAATCTAGAAAGTCTGCAATACACCCTTCAAACAATTCTAGAAGCCCAGGATAACTTGATGCCTCCCAAGATTCCTGAAGAGGTAGTTGAACAAGAGGCAGTTCAAGAAGAGGAGTCTTCTCCAAATATTTTTGGACACTTCTCGGATAACATCTTTCAAGCTAATTTCGAGACAGTACACCCCTACAACACTAGGAGTAAGACAACAAGAAAACCTTCTTCCGAGAACACTACGAATTTGCCCCCAAAGCAATCTAAACCAGCTGAAACTAAACAGAGTCATGTGAACCCAAACTTAGATTATGATTTAGTTGAAGATCTTAAAAAGTTAAGGGCTAATATTTCTGTTTATGAGTTACTAAAATTTCCATCTTTGTTACAAAAAATGTTACAGAATATCGCAGAGAATGGTAAAAATGGTAATTCAAACAAGGTTGTTCAGAAAAAAGTTCCTGAGAAGAATTCCACAAAGAATAATCCTGATCCTCATGATAAAGGAAGCCTTCCTATAAATAATGTAAATAATGTAAACAATGTAGATAAAGTAGCTTTAGAAACTGCGAGTAAAAAACCACAAGCTACCACACTTAGTACTCGCCGAAATGTACCTCCATTTTTGTTAACTTTCAAAATCTTTAATAGAAACGTGCACAATTGTATGGTAGACTGAGGAGCGTCATCCAATGTGATGCCATGGTCTGTGTGCTAGAAGATTAACGCTGAAGTTGAACCATCCACTTTAAAAATCATACAACTTGATAGAACTAGTGTTAAATTTGTAGGCGAATTAAGAAATGTCCTTATAAGATTATCGTCTAACCCTAAGGTTCATCAAGTTATTGATATTATTGTTGTGGATATTCCAGAAGTGTATGGTATGTTTTTAAGCAGGGACTGGTCAGAGCAACTACACAGCTATTTCTCAACAGATTGGTCTCACCTATGGCTTCCAGAGAACAACAAGCCTAACAAGATCAAGGTAAATCGTGAACGCTACTTTAAGTTCACGGTCACATATCTGAACGATCCAAATGAACCATTCACACCTTCTGTTGATTCACCCGAAGTACAAGGGATGGATACCTTTTTCGGCAATTTCATGGTCGAGGCTTCAGCTATCACAAACCCAGAACAACAATCCGAGATTGTAGCATACATGCAGTCAACAACTTCCACACAACGGTCTCATGTACTCGATAAAAATCAAATTTGGTCTCGTTATTTTGACGGGTCAAAGTCCAAAGAAGGAGCTGGTGCAGGCTGTGTTATTATCGATCCGGCAGGTAACAAAACATTGATTGCATGTAGGTTAGAATTTGAATGTACTAATAACACTACAGAATATGAGGCTTTGCTGCAAGGTCTCATAAAAGCTATAGATATGAACATTCAAAACTTGACTGTCTTTGGCGATTCTGAAATTGTGGTTAGACAGGTAAGAGATTCTATCCACTGTCTGTCTCCTCATCTTAAAAGCTACCAATCCGAGGTATGGAATTTAATGAATAAATTTTTTGCTTTCAATATAAATTCTATTCCTAGATTGAATAATTCTGAAGCTGATCTATTAGCTAACGTAGCTTCTAAACTCTTTCCTGCAGAAGGCTTATCCCCGGATGCATTCTCTGTCGAGCTGTTGTTCAGGCCATCAGTTCCCGACAACATCACGAACTGGAGAGTCTTCGACGACGATCAACAGATCATTAGCTTCCTGCATATGGAAGAAACTTTTCAAGGCACGGTGATCGATGAATGCACTCACAACGACAATTTGCATGATTTCACGGTAATACCAGATCCGAGAACTCCCGAATCTTCATCGGACATGGTAAATTCGATCCCTAAATCTGTAGTTAGATTAGAGAAATTTTACGATCTTCAAGATAAATTCAAAAAATCGGTCAACTGTAAAACCAACAGTTCCTCGTTATCATATGAAAAAATAAGCTTAGGAACTAAGGACAATCCGCAACGCATTAATCTAGGGGTAGGATGTTCTGAACAAGAAAAAGATGCATTTATTAAATTGTTTAAATAATTTAAAGATGTTTTTGCGTGGATGTATGATGAATTTAAAACTTTCGACCCTAACATCATACAACACGTCCTTCCTATGAAACCCCAATCCTCACCCTTTCAACAAAAACTGAGAAAAATGCACCCTAAGATCGAACCGACCATAAAAAAAGAATTAAATAAACTCTTGAATGCTAAGATAATTTTCCATATTAGACACACTCAATGGTTTCTAACCTTGTCCCTGTCCGGAAGAAAAGTAGGGAAATCCGACTATGCGTCGATTTCCGAAACCTTAATAGAGCGTCTGATAAAGACAACTACCCTGTCCCACCCATGGAACAGATCCTTCAACAGGTATCTGGTTCTGAGAGGCTATCCTTACTGGATGGTTTCTTAGGGTACATCCAATTCCTGATGTCTCCTCCAAACCAGCTTAAAACTACCTTCCACACTCCATGGGGCACCTACGCTTATCGAAAAATGCCCTTTGGATTGATTAATGCCAGTGCCAGTTTCCAGAGAGAAATGGACATCGCTTTCCGAGGCTTAATCAATGAATCCATTGTGGTTGACTTAGATGATGTTACTGTATTTTCTAAAAACAAAACCGATCATCTAGCTCATTTACGAGCCGTTCTACAACAATGTTGTAAATACAACATTTCCTTGAATCCTAAAAAATCCATCTTTGGAGTAGAACAGGGTAAAATCTTAGGATTTATTGTGTCAAGCAGAGGGATGATTATCGATCCCGAAAGGACTCAAGTTATCTTGAAACTCCCCCCTCCTACTTCCAAAAATTCCATGCAGTCTTTCTTAGGCCAGATAACTTTGTGAGGAGATTTGTCCCCAGCTTATCCGAAATGGTCAGACCTTTGCAGAACCTAATTAAGAAAGACGCTCAATATCATTGGGGACCCTTAGAAAATCAAGCTTTTAATGCAATAAAAAGGGCCATAATAGACAGTCCTTCTCTCATGAGCCCTAACTTTTCCCAAGACTTTACACTCTACACTTTTGCTTCTGACCGTTCCTACACTACCATCCTAACTCAAAAGAACGCCGAAAAAAATGAAGTACCCATTGCCTTTATGAGCTCTTCTTTCAAATGCGTGGAACTTAATTACCCAGCGGTAGATCAACAAGCCTATGCTGTTTTCAAAGCAGTCAAGCACTTCCGGTCTTATATTTTGAAATCCAGGATGAAAGTTATTGTCCCTTATCCCACTGTCAGGAACCTGTTAGTGCAAAAGGAACTAGGTGAAAAGAGGGCTAACTGGGTTACCTCCTTGCAGGAGTACGACATAGAAATTACCCTAGCTCAAATAGTGAGAGGCCAAGGGTTATGCAAGTTAGTTGCTGATTCAGCAGCAGGACAACAAGTAGAAAGCGATATGTCAAACCTAGGACAGCGCGATCAAAATGCAATCTGTTGTGCACAAAACTCTGTCAATCCATGGTACGACGATATAAAATTCTGTCTTGAACATGGATCAACCCCCCATCACTTGGATCCCACTAAAAGAAGAGCGTTAATATTAAAGTCTGCCTCCTTTCATTTGGTTAATGGTATCCAGTTTCGTCAAAATTTTGATGGCGTACTGATGCACTGTCTTGAGAAAGACGAAGCATAAAAAGTCTTACTAGAATTGCATGCAGGAGAAGCTGGTGGTCATTTTGGTGGTGACACCACTTCCCATAAGGTTTTGAGAGCCGGTTATTACTGGCCCACGCTTTTTAGAGACGTCCATGCCTTGTGTCGTAAGTGTACTATTTGTCAGAAAGCGTCAGGGCAATTACAAAAACCAGCCTTTCCTTTGCAGCCCGTTTCAATAGACTCTCCTTTTCAGCAGTGGGGCCTAGATATCATAGGTCCAATCAACCCCCCATCATCACAACAACATAAGTTTATCATAACAACCACAAATTATTTCACTAGGTGGTCTGAAGCTGTCGCTTTAAGAACTGTGAATACCAGTCAGGTAATTGCCTTTTTAAATTCGAATATTATCACTCGTTTTGGTGTCCCTGATTGTTTAGTATTCGATAATGCTTATTACTTTTCCTCTCTTGAGATGAGCGGGTTCGTTTTGGAAAAAGGAATTAAATTGAAGCATTCTGCTAGCTATTACCCTCAGGGCAATGGATTGGCAGAGTCAACAAATAAGAATCTGATTAAAATCATCAAGAGAACGGTAGCTAAAAATCACAAAAACTGGCACAATGCACTGTTAAACGCACTTTGGGCTGATAGGGTAACACCGAAAACTGCTGTAGGTAACTCCCCCTTCTTTCTCGTTTATGGTAGAGAAGAAATTCTGCCACCACACATTCTTCTTCCTTCACTACAGTTATCGCAGAAAATACAAGAAGAAGTCTGTCCCCCATTGGAAAACCGAATTAACGCTTTGATGAAGCTAGAAGAGGTAAGATCCCAAGCTAAACGTAAGTTGGATCAACGTCAACTAATATTCAAAATCTGGTTCGATTCTAACTCTGCCTCTGATAGGAATTTCAAAGTAGGTGACCTCGTCTTGAAATGGGACAAACCGCATGAGGGAAAGGGAGAACACACGAAATTTCAAAACTTATGGCTTGGACCGTTTTTAATTGCTGAGAAGTTGGGTCCCAACTCTTTCCGATTACAAAATCTAGAGGCACAGCCTGACACCTATCCGGTGAATGGCCAAGCCCTGAAAAGATATTTTGCTCGATGACAACTCTTTGTATATTATGTACATATTCTACTTTTGTTTGTTTTTCTTTGCTGTTTTGATTTTGATTTCTCCTTTGCGCTTGTCAGTCTTTGTTTTTGGAAATACATACCTGCATGTTGAACTATTCAGACAAAGAAAACAGAAAATTCCTTCACTGAAATGACTGCTGAAAAATTGTATAAACATCAATTGTATACTTCTGAAATCTACATTTGTGTTGGCAAAAAACTGTTGTTTGAAAGAAGTGAACTGATTTCGATCTCTGAGTAAATCCTGTCACAATCATCTATTATCTTTTTATGCTGTCCCTTTTCCTTAAGGGAATGACTCAGAAGATGTCTCCCTGCCTTAGAAAGTTGGTTCTGTAAATAAACCTTCTCTGGATCTTAATAAAGGACAGTTCTAAAAAATTATCACGAGGTCTGAAAAAATATGTTAAAATATCATAATTTTCAGCGTCACCCCGCTCGACTATATGTCTTTAAAAAACAAAACAAATCAATAAAATAGCTGTGGGAAGTGCTTGTAAACTTGTCGAGATGCTAAACAGGTCTGCTGGCAGCGGGTAAATGCATGCATGACGCCAAGACAAATTCGTCGGGGTACTGAACAGGCCCGCTGGCAGCGAAGCAATGTCGGGTATATGAAAATTTACAAATATGAAACCTCTTTACCTTAAAATGTCCTTTATTCTGATCTGGAACTTTTGGGTAGGATACAGACGTTAGAGTGGGTTAAATGGCAACCCTGTCGAGGCTATGGACGCTTGCTGGCAGCAGCGGCTCTGTCAACAGTATTGGAGATTTTATCTTTAATATCGTGGCTCGCTTGTCTTAAGATTGTTGTCAGTTTTCATCCTTTAAACACTGTTGGAATACTTGGTTAATAACGATGTTTACACGATTTTCTGGTTGTTATTTTTGAGTTAGAATTTTTCTCATTATCATAATCTGAATTTGTTCTTTTGGCAGAGATAACTGCTTCTACCAGTGTGTCGCCATTGTTGGTAGCCAACTCGTATTTTATACTGTCCTTATAAGCTACCTACACCAGTTTTTTGCAAACCTTGATTTTCGTCGCAATATTTGGAATGAAACAACATTATTTCGTGCGTTCTCACACTTACCTTGGTTCTTGTTTTCACGACTGCAAGCGTGAAAAATTTGATTTCGAAGTCATATTAAAAACATCGTTGGATTGTCACAATCACTCTTGTCTCTATGCTCATTGCGTTTCCAATTTACTTATCATTATACAATTGGCAAGACTCCAAGATTCTTTACTCATTTGGAATTTCTGTTGTTAGTATGATTTCCATTTTTATGAGGCTGTGATGATTTGTTAAGGGTTGTGATTCATTCATTGATTTATTGATAGTTTGATTTCTATGATTTCTTTAACACATTGGTTTCATGAAAACACTTTCACGATTGTGGTTCTACCCTTTTTGTGATCCTTTCATACAACACATACCTCATTTGATCGAACCCTTGATGTTGATTTCAAACTATTGCTTTGGTTTTAAACTATGCTAAAACTATGACTATTGCTTGTGCAAGTGTTTGGTCAACTTATCGAAGATTTTGTTGGTTAATTAAATGGCATGGTATTTAACATATGCAACATATATATTTGAAGAGTTATATGCGCCGGTAGTTGTACTGTGGAAATGACTGTTTTGCATGGGCCAAAATAGCTCCACCACCTTCGCACGTTCTGTCATAAATGTTTCCCCCCTATCCCGAGTCACCCCTGGTGTTTTCGGGTAAGCCTGTGAGCATTCTGCCTCTGCATTTACTCTGTTCAAACCCTAGCCCCTGCACCCTGCTCACCGTGTGCTCCTGTCTATGGCACCGGTGGTGCGCATAGAGACGAAAGGTATCCAAGCTCTATTGTTATTCGATAATGCCCGTAAGGATTTAGAAAACAATGGTTCACTGGTGTTTATACAGAGGTTCGAGGGTTTCAACCTTTTTGTTGCACAACAATTCTCCCTTACCTTTGACGGGTGTAGGGCTAAAATTGGTGACATACAGTTTGAGCTGAATGAAGAATTCATAAGCTCTACTACAGGATTGTCGGCCACAGGGGAAAGATGGTTCAAAAACTCCAAAGTCTACGAGGTGTCGTGGCCTTTGCTATTTGTATCACGAAAGGTTGTGTCCTGTGATAAAGGTATGCCTATTTCCACCCTCAAACCCAGGTGGCACGATCTTTTGGTAATAGTTAAATAGTTTGTGACCTGTGAAGGTTGGTATGGCTTGGTGTTTTTGTATCACCTCCAGTTATTGATGAATTTCATGGGATATCCTTTGAACTTGCCACATTACTTCTTGCGTAGTCTTTACAAGATGTCTAAGAGGTTCAAACGAGAGAAGGCTGATAGGAGCTTGTTTCATCACGACTTAATTAGACTCATCGTCATCCACCATTTGAGCCTTCATGGTGATAATTGGCAAGCCTTTCTATCTCAAAATGGTTTTGTTAATCCAGGGTCTGTCCAAATTGACAAGGCTGTGGTCAGTGAGACTTTGGCTGAACCAGCCGTGCCATTTCATATCCTACTGCCCCCTGTTAAACCCTCGGATTCCCCCGACTTGGACCTACCCGATGTCATGACTAACCCCTATGCTAAGGATGATATTAAAGTTGTCAGGAATCCCATGAGTAAGAAAGGTAAGGATGAAAATGCTGTCAACAACAAAGGGAGGAAAAATACTCGATTGATATCGAGACTTGCCCGGAACAAACCTAAGCCAAACGTCGACCAAAATCCCATAGTTCTGAGCGAAGACTCGGACTCCGATATCGTTCATTTCCTAACTGAAGAGTACCCCTATTCCCATGGCCTATGCTCCAAGAAACCCTATGACTATGTATCTGATTTTCCCCGCCTAAAGAACAATCCTAACTACCTAGGAATCAAGCTACACAATAAAACCCCGGGTGGCTTAAACAAACCCTCGCCTGTGTTATCAAAGCTCAAGAAAACATCATGCGTCCAATGTAATGTATGGTTAGAGCGTTATTATTCCGACGTTCCCCTATTACAATCAAGGATCAAATCGTTAGAGGAGCAAGTTACAGTGCCGTCTAAAGAAAGAGACAGGATTCAGGCTAATGAGAAGAAACAAAAAACCACCGGTTCGATTATTTTCAGGAATGTCGATGTGGCAACAACATTCGTCAATTCCAAATTATCATGACCGAGTTATTTTCTGATTGTCCAGGTATGAATTTCAATATTAATTTTGTTTTATGAGTTGTTTGAATTAATATAATGAATTGGGTTTTGGGTTTCGATTAGCTCTGTTCATTATTCAAAATGATTATGTCATAGTTTGATTATAAAAAACGGTTATGTCGTGGATCCTGTACAGTAGATTCATTTTACTAAACTCAAATGTAGTTACGATTTGGTTATGTGATTTTTTCGTGCCCAGTTTAGTATAAGAAATTGATTGGTTTTTGATTCGGTTTGGTTTGTTTTTTTGAATCAATTCTGTTCGATAGTTGATTTGGTTCGATTTTGATTATTTTGGTTTGTTCCTAATAAACTCAAAACGACTCTGTTGATTTCGATTTATCAGGAATGACTCTGTTCTGTATTGAATCATTATTCTCTTTTGGATTTTGATTATCTTTGACTTGTGCAAAAGATCTATTTTCTATAATCGTGGAGTTGTGTTGATTCATAACGATAGTGTCGACCCCAAACTGTTTCGATTCGTTCTTGTTGGATTTGATTTGCAATTGAATGCTGCGTTCCATGATTAGCATGATCCTTTGTATATGTTTGATATAGTTCTATGCATTTGAAAAACGATCTTTTTCATTTTGTTTGGATTCGACAATAATCTTGTTAATGGCTGAAGCGACATAAACTGTTGTATGCAAGATTTGTTTAACCAGTTACAGTTTGTGTCGATTGCAATTGGTTCATGAAAATGATTTCATTACTGTCAAATTATCTAATGCGATTTTTTTTTACCCCAAAATGGTGATAACAAATTGAACAGAGTGCATGTATCTCTGTTATCATTCGGTTGACCATGACTTTGTTTGCTCTCAAATTAGCATAGAATTTTGATTTGGATAATTCATTTGATTTTCAAATAGCAATCAAATATTT
>ML839618.1:18148-34183 GCA_009831015.1 Picea engelmannii | reverse complement strand
ACTGCAACAACTTAGGGGGAGCGTGTTTCTTCTTTGACATTGATGTCAAAGGGGGAGAAAGTGTGGTAATTTCAAGGATGCTACAATGGTAGTAATTTCAAGGATGCTATAGTGGTATAGTTGCATGTTTTTCAAGGGGTTTCTATCAATGCCAAAGGGGGATATTGTTGGCATGTTTTCAGACAGAGGTAGAGTATGTGTGTTTGTCATTGATGGCGAGGATCAACACGATCAGTAGCGCAACGATAATGGAATGGAAATGGAAAGATCAATAGTGAAGAGAAACATTGATCATTGGATCCCATTCAGAATTCCTGATGACCATCAGATCTGTCAGATTTGAATTCAGATAGAAAGAGAGCGTAGTAGAAGAGAATAGATCTCAGGCGTCAGATCTGAGCCTGAAGAACAACCGTCGTTGGATCCATAAGAAGGAGCACGGTATTTACGTGCAAGATGAAGTGGGCCTACAAAATCCTGAAAGAAGGAGGACCATCCATCATCAATAAGGACACATGGAAAGCGACTAGAATTTTGCTGACATGGACATTGGAGGAGTCAACGAAACATGGTGTGGGAACTTGCGATATGCGAAATCCCAAGAATTGATCTGGACCTTTGGATCAAGGTATGTTGTGGAACATTGGATGCAGAGGACACATGGTGAGAAATTGACATTTCCCTGACTGGAAAGTCAAAGAAAGGAGGTGCTCTATCCTATGAAATCGCAAAATGCGAAACCACAACTTAATCTGAGTCATTGACCAAAGGGAGATTGTGGACCATTGATCAGGCATGACGAAGGCCCGTGAAGTTGTGAAATCATGATAAGATCTTGACCGTTGATCCAAGAGGGACATGTGGCGAGGGATTAACATTTAGCTGACTAGAAAGTCAAAGGAAGGAAATGCTCTAACCTTGCAACTCGCAATATGAGAAATCACGATAAGTTTTGGCCCATGGTCATAGACAAAGTCACATCGTTGAAGGCTTAAGGGAAGGAGCTAATTTCTAAGCTCCATTTCAGGGATCACAACTTGGAGTGTCGAGACCCTTCATCACAGGAATCCTGAAATGCAAGATCGCGATGAGATCTGGACCATCGGATCATTGGAGATGTCGATCGTTGATCCGGATCGATGAAGTTCATAAGTTCATGAAATGAAAAAAACCTTTTGGTGTAGGCTGTGGTCACCACCAATGGTTATATGAGAGGGAAGAGCTAGCATGAAGCTAAGCTCCATTTCGAGGATCGCAACTTGGAGTGTCGAGACCCTTCAACACGGGATTTTCAAAATGCGAAATGTGAAACACATTTTGATTAGGCCCATGGTCACAGCCAGTGGGCATATGGGATAAATGCAAGACCTTGTGAATTTAATCCAATGATGCTTGTTAAATGGAAATTTGATCGAAGGGATACTGTTGATCTTTACGATTAACTGTTCAGTTACGATTTAGTTAGCAGAACCGAATCATGGTTCTTGGATGGTTGGCAATTCAGTGGCTAAAGCATTGTTGTCCTAAGAATTTGAGGTGTAATTGAAGTCGTGAGAAGTGCATAAAAGAAAGATGCAGTGATTGTGTATGGTTGGTTGTTCTGAATGAAAAATGAGTTGAACTGTAAGAAAGGGAAAATTACAGTACGTGCAGTGTGAGACCGACAATATGCACAGTATGAGATAAAACTCAGAGATGAGTAACAGATGTTGAATAGATAGAAGCAAGAGCAGAATAGCAGAATAGCATGAAGCAAAAGAAGAATAGAAGAATAACATGAAGCAGAGTAGAAATGCAGAACAATTTTTGAACCAGAGAATAATTGCAGAACAGTGAAGAAGGGGTAAGAATTGAAATACCTGTATTGTTTGTTTGTCAATCATTTATTCATAATCAGGGAGGAAGGGTGGTGCTAGGGAAGACTGTGGTCCTCTGATATTCCAGTTGATGCTTGAATATTGGAATTTGTAGATTCCATCTAGTTGTGGCTAGAAAACAAGGTGGCAGGGTGGTGCTTGGGAAAACACAGAGTTTTATGTATGCAAGTTGGTGCTTGTATAAGTGGAAGTAGGTGCTTCCATCCAATCGGTGCTGGAACACTCAGGGAGTTGGTGCTTCCTTCTAGCGGGTGCTAGAGAAACCAGAGAGTTGGTTCTCTCAACAAGTTGGAGCTTGTGAAACAGAGGTAGTAGCCTCACTTTGAGTTGGTGCTCAAACATATATGATGTACAGAACTTAAAAGACTGCCTATCATTTCGAAGAAGAAGAGGTTTTCTCCCTTTATGGGTTTCCTCATGAAATTTGTCTCTGTATATATCTTATGTGTGACTGATGCTCATTATTTATGTTGTTCATATGTTGTATAATATTGATGGTCACTTGGAGAAAGATAAAAAATGGTTCAATAAACTTAAAATTGTTTAATCATAGTAACAACTGATTCACCCCCCCTCTCAGTTGTCTTGGTAATTTCAACAGAGAATTGGTAGAGGAATTCATCCCATGTCTTGCTCTGTTTTGTCAATTTAGATATGACAAGCAATTTGATGAGGCCATGGTGGAATATATTTTTTGTGAGGGTTGGCCAAGTTTTTACAAACTTGAGAAGATATTTTCTCAAGACTTTTCAAGAAGTAAAAAGGAAAATTCAGGGGTTTATTAAATTGGAAATGGGCTAACAAATGAAAATGACAAGCTTTGAAAAAATAGTACCTACCTTCACAAGTGATAATCCTGGTAATTAGGACCAGGGGGTTAATCAATTCATCCTTGATCCATTCTTTTGAGTACCCTTTGGCTCCAGAAACATTTTGAAATTCAGGCTTGAATACTCTGTTGTAGCTTGGACATGGCAATTGATGGTGTTTGAACCATCGATCCCCAACCCGTGGAAATTTTGTGGCGGAGGCAATAGAATCTTCATATACCAAGAAGGCCAGAGACCCTACGTGAGCCATCCTCCCATTGAACCCAAGAGATAATTGTAGTGAGATTCCATCATCGTGGCCTTGCAGACTAGCCAAGAATGGTCCCCACCCTGCACGAAGGAAAATCTCTCTACACTCTATGAATTTAGGAATGGCCATAATATCGACATAGGAGGAAGGTTCATAGAATTTAGGCATGGTTACAATGCAAAGGATGAGTAGAATAAAGGAATCAGGAAGAGGGTGATCATGACGCAGCAAGTAGGGGATGAGTGGAATGACAATTGGGGCAAAATCCCCGATTTTTAATGCAATAATGGTGGAAACAATTGAATTCGTGAACGAATTCATCACACACGATCGCCATGTGTGACTATGATTTCACAGCATTTGAATTTCGAATAGTGGTGTACTTTGGAGGAAAATGCAATTATGTGAGAATTAGATCAATGTCCAAGTCTTCGTCTTGGACATTTGATCATAAAAATTCATTAAATTTTTTTAATTCAATTATTAATATGAATTTTGAACAACATACCATTCACTCCATCTTAACTTACCATTGCAATAGGTGTATCAATTCGAATGATCATTTCTGCATGCAATCATGGTCATTTACAGTATATGCATACCTCATCCAATCCTCCATATGACACTTCATTCGGTCGTCCAGATGGCACTCCATATGGTATTCCAAATGACACTCAATATGGAACTTCATATGGTACTCCTGTGCAAGTGGAAATTATCCCTATTATAATGGACGTTCACCCATAGCACTCAGCTTGGGAAATTTCTAACAGTCATGGTGAACCAGAGCATGGACAGGATAAGTGTGAATAGGATGATCCATTGTTAATTTCCTTGTCATCATTCTTGTAACAATATAAAACAACTTGTTCCTATGTTCATAGGCCTGTAACAAAGATCTGTAGTGAGTTTTAATAGTGTGTTATTGATCTGTAATTGTCACAAAGAACCAGTTAAGTAGTTTTCTATTATATAAACATACAATAAATAAAAAATGCACAACGGGCTTATAACACACACTGATGTCAACAAAAAAAAAAATGGCTGATATAATAGCCCAGAATATCATAAAACAATATGATAGCATTTTTAATAGAGATTCTACTTCCTCTTCTCATGGATTATAATATACATGGGAAATTTTTTATCATTTTTCAGCTCAGGAAACCCCTCCCCCACTCCTAAGTATGGTGACACCTCACAATCAAAGATATAGGGAACGAGTCAATTCTCCCAATAGCTTGAGATTTACAGTTATCCAAGTGTAGAGATAAATTTCACACATTAGTCTGACGAGACGGTTAAAATATGGCCCCACATGTAGGACAAAACATCCTACATATAGTTAAGAAGAGGTAGGTGAGAGTCTTAGAATAGTCTTAAAGCTAGTTCCCAATGTCAAATTTATGGAGTTCATTGACCTTTGCTTAATCATGCATACTTCTTTTCAGCTTTGTCTACAAGTAATGTCGTACATCAGGACAAGTTTTAAGATTTAGGAATTTTATATATTGTTTGTCAGATTATCACCCTCGCTAGGTAGAATGCTCTGCTGCCAGCAAGCATGTTCAATACTCCAATGGGTTTACCTAGTCATACCATACGCTGGTACCCACTGCCAATAGACCTGTTCAGTATCCTGACAGGTTAGCCTCTTACGCCCTTTTACAACAGAGATTGGTCCACCATATTTTAATATTTTTATATAGAGATTTCTTTTTGCAAGAAGATGGGGAGGCAGCTCTGAATTTTTTTATTTAAGACTGGGATGGTATTTATGTTAGAGTATGACTCTTCTTTATGTATTCCTTATAGATCGTCTTGATGTAAGGGTACTTAAGTGGATGTAGCCTATCTAAATATATGGTATAATCAAGCATTTTTAGTGTGTAGTGGATGGTACCATTGGAAAAGAACAAAAAGGTATCTTTAGGCCCTACTCCCTTTCTTTTTTTGTTTTTTGTTTTAAGTTATAGTGATGTTTCCATGGCTAACCGCTAATTATACCTTCTTACTACTCTTTCATAAAGATACTTTACTCACCTACTCAGGGTTCTTGGGGAAAATGTACGAGTAACCTCTAGGTTTGATAAGACAAGGTGTCACTTCTTTATATCCTCTAGTGGTGGAGGTTAAGAGAAACTACCATTAAATATGCCTTGAGAGAAAGGAAGATAGAAATCTTGCAAAAAAATATGGCTAATTCATAGCAAGAAATTTCTAAACATAATAAAAATTCATTATTCAATTGATGCTTAAGCAAACAACAAGGTTCAAATATAGCAATATATTTTTCGAAGGAAAATACTTCTCTTTTTTTGTCTCCTTGAAATTTTCCATTTGTGGTGAAATAAATACCTGCAAAAATCTCTAAAATTGTTTATCAGCAAAAACACACTTTAAATTATTTACATATGTACAATCAGAATTCAGAAAAAGTTTCAAGAATAGGGGGAGGGAGAAGAAACTTCCCCATCCACTAAGGCCAATTCCTTGTCAGTTGACATGACCTGTAGAAAATATTCTTTGGAAATGGGTCCGTGGTAAAGTTTAAGTCGATGTCCATTCACTATGAAAGAGATTTGTCCATCATCAATTTTTTTAATCTTAAAAACCCCATTATCATACACGGTAACTACCTCATAAGGACCCAACCAAAGAGTGGTAAATTCTCCTTTAAAAGTTTTGAATAGGGAATCAAACAACAAAGCCCAATCACTAGGTTGAAAATGTTTCTTCTTAATAATTTTTTCATGCCATTTTCTCTTCTGGTTTTGAACTAACATTGTCCATTGGATAGAATCTTGTCTAATCTCATCCAACTCGTTCAATTGTAGGGATTGTTGTTTATGTGCCTCGTCTAGGTCTAATCCCAATTGTGCAACAATAATGAAATTCCTTACTTGGAATTCAATTGGTAGAAGTGCTTGTTTTCCATACACTAGTTCGTAGGGGGTATGCCCAGTGGTGTTTCTCCAGGTGGTACAATATGCCCACAAAGCCTCTCGAAGTCTATCGGCCCAATCCCTATGGTGCAATTGAATAGTTTTGGTTAAGATAGTTTCCAAAACTTTGTTTCTGGACTCCACTGGACCATTATCTTGCAGGTGATATGGAGAAGAATTGAAATGATTGATCCTGTATTTCTCTGTTAATTCCTTCATCAACTTAGAAGTGAATTGGGTTCCCTGGTCTGTAAAAATTTCACAAGGAACACCAAAGAGGGTAAATATGTCTTCATAAATGAATTCAAAAATAGATTTTTCGGTAGCCCTAAATAAGGCTTTTCCTCTACCCACTTGGTGACATAATCTGTACAAACCAAAATAAAATTCTTCTTATGAGACATGGGTGAAATTGGTCCTACAAAATCAAGGGCCCATTTCTCGAAAGGTTCTATCATAACTTGGGAACGTAAGGGAATTTCATCAGCTAATGTGGGTCTTCCTATCCTTTGAAAACTATCGCAACTCCTCACATATTTGGAAGCATCCCTAAAAATGCTAGGCCAATAGTAACATGAATGTAACACCTTATATGTTGTACGTTTGTCAAAAAAATGGCCACCACATGGTCCATCATGACAACTTCGTAGGATTTCTGGTATCTCATCTTCTTGGACACATATACGAATAATCAAGTCTAGTACAGTATGAAAAAGGTCATGGCCAACCCAAGAGTAGTTAACACTTTGCATGATAATTAGACGCTTTTCATGAGGTGACAAATGAGATGGTATATTTCTAGTATCTAAATAATTTTCCATGTCTGCAAACCATGGGGTATTTATAGAGAGGGAAAAAAGATGCTCATTTGGAAAACTATCATCAACAAGAATATCAACACCCTCATGATTAATGCATGAAAGAAAATCAACTACTAAGTTCTCTTTTCCAAGTCGTTCAAGGACGGTGATATTGAACTCTTGTAATAACAGGAGCCACCTAGTCACTCGACCATTGGTAATGGGTTTATTCATGAGAAATATAATGGTAGAGTGATATGTATGTACAAATACCTCATATCCTGTGATATAATGGAGAACTTTATTGATGGCATGGACAACTGCCAAGAATTCCTTTTTGGTAACTATAAAGTTTAACTCGGTAGGGGACAAATTCTTACTCACAAAATAAATGGAATAAGATTGATGGTCTTATTTATGCCCTAATAATCCTCCTATTGAAGTATCAGAGGCATCAATGGATATGTGAAATGGAAGGGCCCAATTGGGTCCCCTAAGAACTAGTGCCACAAATAATTTAGATTTTAGAGTTTCAAAGGCGGTTTGACACTGGTCAATCCAAAGAAAATCAACATCTTTTATCAACAATCCAAACATGGGTGCAACAATCTTTGTAAAATTCTCAATGAATCGTTGGTAGCATCTGGCAGGTCTAAGAAATTTTCTTACCTTTTTTTGAGTCATGGGGAGTGGAAGTTTGACGATTTCCTCAATCTTAACAAGATCCACTTTAATCCCTTCAGATGAAACATGATATCCTAAGACTACTCCTTAAGTCAACAACATTTTAAATTTTTCATGACTTAAGGATAGACTCATTTCTTGACTTCTGATAAGGAATTTATTTAGATTATCTAGGGTTTCCTGGTAAGTATTTCCATATACTGTAAAGTCGTCCATATACACTTCCACACAATCATGAATATAGTTAGAAATTATCCCTAGTACTGCTTGTTGAAATGTGGCAGGAGCATTACACAAACCAAATGGTAAGACCATATAGGCATAGGTTCCCCAAGGATAAGTGAAATTAGTCTTGTCCTGATCCTCGGGTGCTATGAGAATTTGGTTGTATCTGCTATATCCATCCAAGAAGGAAAAGTATTTCTTCCCTGACAAGGTATCCAAGACTTGGTCAATGAAAGGAAGGGGAAAATAATCCTTTAGAGTGGCCTTATTAAGTTCCTAGAAATCGACACAAATTCTCCATTTTCCAGTTACTTTCTTTGCAACCACTACAAGTGGGGATACCCATTTACTGTCAGAGATTGGATAAATAAATATGACATTCAATAGCTTCTGTATTTCTTCTTTTACTATATCCTTGAGTGTTAGATTCATCCTTCTTTGGGATTTCCTAATAGGTGTTACTTCTTCCTGGGTATATATGTGATGAATGCATGTGTCAGGGTGTATACCCTTCATATCCATGTATTCCCAGACGAATGCCCCTGATTGTTCTTTAAGGACATTTACTAACTGTTTTTGTTGGTCTGCATCTAGTCCATAATTTATATGTAGGAATTTCCATGGACTAATCTCATAGGGCATGGTATAATATGTGGCAAACTCATATATATCAAAAATAAAATATGTCAAAGACAAAGTTGATGGGTCCAATTGTTCATGAAATTCTTCACCAAACATGTACTCAAATTGGGGAAAATATTGTGGAAAATCAACACACATGATAGAAGAAATAAACTGATTTAGCACATTTTTCGTTGTTTGATCCTGAAGTGCCCAGGAATGTCGCTTGGAAACATGGGTTCTTCCGAGTTCTCATTCTCATATGGACATTCAAGCCACCATAGATTCTCCATAATAGGTTGAGATGGTGGGTATATGGTAAGCTTTTGTATAGAAAGTCCATTAGAGATGGTCATTTCACCTTCTCTACATCCAATAAATGCATTGGTTGTGGCCAACCAAGACCTTCCCAAGATAACATGATGCCCTTTAGCAGGATCCTTTGAATGAATGAAAATAAAGGCTACTAGGTATTCCCATGAGGCTAATGTAACTATGATATCATCTAATATTCCTTCAAGTATAAACTTTGTCTTATCTGCTAAGTCCAAAATAGGTCTAAGAAGAGGTTTTAACTGTAATTCCTCTATGGTGGTAACAATCATAACATTAATGGATACCCTTAGGTCTATGAGAGTGTTTCCAATGGGAACCTTATTAATGGTTATTGCTGCTATGAGGTTCCATGGGTTCCCATACTTTGTGACCCTAGGCTTCTCTGATATGTATTCAAAGAATTCTCCTATCAAATTTATTGTTGGATGATCCTTCTGTTTCCTACATGGTTTCTTAATACACAATTCTATGACCACCTTACTGTAGTTTGGAATGTCCTTTATGGCTTGTAACAAGGGAATTTTGACATAGATATTCCTCAATTCATTTAAAATGTCAAATTCTGGTCAAGTCGTAGGTTTCTCAATTGCTAATCTTTCTGGATAAGGAAGGGATTTTGTAATCTGTTAGATTCATTTTGGGGAGGCTTTGGTTCTTGGTTTTTAGGAATGACAACATATTCCCAATTAGTGTCAATCGTGGGTTGTTCAAGAGTTTCATCTTCTTCTTCTTCCTAGATGACTAGTGAAGGCCTCTGTATATCCATAACTTTTTCCGACCTTAGTTGAATCTCATGTAATGGAACAAGAGAAATAACATATGTTGGGAAGGTTTGCAACTCAACATTGTGAAGAGGTTGATTTGGTTTGTTATTCAGGTTGGGCACTGGTTGTGCCGGTAATAATGTTGGTCTTGGGGAGCTTGTATTTTGGTATTGTTGGGGTTGTTTTGGAATAAGAGGTAAAGGTGGGGGAACAAAACCTAGAAAAGTTGCTAGATGTTCGGCAAAAATTGTGGGTAAGGATGAGTGGGCATAGGTACAAGTGTAGCCTGAGTGTTTCCTTGGGTATTCCCTCCTCTCCATCCTTGTAGCCAAGGATGGTGATACTGTGGAGACCAACTTTGCCAATTCAGTGATTTCCACTGTTGTGGTTGTTGATAATAGGGCGGAACTTGAGGTGGTAGATCCTGGTATGTAGGATGACTCCTAGGCTGCCATGGCCTCCTAGGTGCATAAGAGGATTCCCCAAGATCCTCGCTTCTGTAAATGGCTAATAAACCAGGCAGTGATGGGAATTTTTCAGTTGGGTGGTCTTCAGTGCAGAAGCCACAAATTGAAATGTTGTCTAATGGGCACTCTCTTAAGGAATGCTTCCTCCTGCATCTTGGAAAAAATATGCACATTGCTGCATTCTCCTCCTTCTATTTCTTTTTAATCTTTAGGGTGTCCAATTGGGAACCTATTGTACTTAAGATATCGGTTTTGAAGTTCTCCAATATGTTTCTTATCTCTACCCTTGTGATACCACCTGAAATAAATGTTTTTAGGTTTCTACTATAAGGATCTTGAACACTCTTCCTAGTTTTGGCTCTGCTCATCGAGTAATTTCTACACATTTCACAGATTTCAGTAAATGGTTTATGGGAGATGTCACCTGATGCCATTAGGTTAAGTGTCTCTAGGTATTCTTTCGAAATTCCTTTAAGGAAAAGATTCCTAACTGCATCATCTGGGAGGTCATGGTATTTCGATTTCTGTGTGGTATAAGAAAACCGTTCCATGTAATCCTCGAGACTCTTGTCCTCTAACTGTTGGATTTTAAAAATATCATTACAAGAATCCTTGGAATTGCAGTAGTCTTGATATTTTTTAAGAAATATAACTTTCATGTCTTCCCAAGACCTAATACTAGACTCTCCTAACCCCATGGACCATCTTAGTGCAAAATCCTTGAGGGTGGCAGGAAAAAGTTTTAATTTCTAGGCATCTTGCAAGTAGTTGTAGCTCCTACACAAAATGTCAAACTCAAATAGGAAGGTATCCGGGTCTTCACTGCTTTTACCATAAAAGGTAGGTAGTGCAAAGAGTGGAATATTCTTCATGTTGACATTCTGTGTGGTATCCAAAATTGGAAACCCAAAGATGGTTTTTGTTTGGTTTCCAACTTCTTCTCCCTCATTGTGTCTTACATGGTTTTGATCCTCCTGATCAATCATATTGATTTGGTTTCCAAAGAGAGAGTACATGAATGGTTTTATCCTTGAAGATAACAAAGTATCCCAAGGTTCCTTTCCAGGAAGGGTATCCCTTCGATGGGAAGATTTATCTATTGTTTGGATGTACGAGACTTTACTCGAGCTGGTTGAAACTATTGGTGCCAAAGTTTTTGTTTCAACTTGGGAAACAATTATATTGGCTGACCTTCCAAAGAGAGCATTCGCATGTTTAGGGTCAATGATATCTACAAAGTTAGAGTCCCCTAATGGCGGTGAAAAGGAAAAGGTTATGTTGGTTGGTTCTGATGAAGGCCAAAGTGTTCTATCCTCTTCTCCCACTATTGTTGATGTTTCAATTTTCTTCTCTATAATGTCCCCAGTTTTGGTCTCTTCAGAGACTTATTTAGATCTTTGGGTTGAGCTATCCCCTATTTTCCGGTATCAATCTACGGAGTTTATGGGTGGAGTGTTCCTTCCTCCAAAAAGGTTAGAAGGAACCTTAATCAAAATTTTTGGTTTGGTTTTGATGTATCTTCCCTTTGGGTCCCTAGGTTTGTTCATGAAAGCAATAAAAAATAAAAAAATACCATTGGGTTTGGGGGAACCTGCTATAACAAATCCGTATGTTCTTACCTTTCGTCTTAAAGTCCCCCCGCCACCAAAATAATGATAATGTTAAGAAATGATCTACATCCTAACTATTTTCTATTTTAAGACAACTCCCTGACAACGACGCCAAAAATGATGGGTATTCTATATGTATTAATTCCCTCAATTAAATTTTCAACCCGGGGTAAGTAAACTTAGAGTTGTGGCACTGTATGAGCCAAGGAAGAAAATCTAATGGAAGGATTGTCTAGCTAAGGAGATGGTCTACCATAGGGATCAACACTCTATCCAATTTACAATTCTACTTTCTAAAGAGATGACTTTTCAAATCTAGTTAATTAGCAAATTCTAAGTAAAACAACCTCTAGTTAATGAGCTTCAAGCAATTCTAGAATTATGAACTATCTCTAAATAAGCAAATAAAAAACAATCTATTTCAAAGCTATTTAATCTATTCAATCTCTGAGTGAACAAGTAATCAAGTAAGAAATTACTCTATCAAAACTATTTTGACAAGTGAACTCTATTCTTAAAAAGATCTCGTAACTATTTCTATTTTGCAAAGAATAAACATTAATCTACTTAACCAAAAGCAAGAGTGTTATGAATGCATTCAAATTCTAATTTATCAAAACTATTTCTATTTTGTAGTAAAAAGAAGGAAAGTATTCAAATGTGATGATTGTGTCTTCGGTGTCTAATAACATCACAATGGCATGTGACTATTAATGATAGTTCAAGTGGAATTAATTCAATGCTAACTTCTACATAGAAATGTAAAGTATGAATAAGGAAATATATAGAGAGTTTTTCCATCATAGAAGAAACACTAAGTGTTCTTGGAATCCATGTTATCTCTAAACAATGTACATCAATCATTCACTTTATCATACAACTGTTGGAAAGTACTCTATTCAAAATCACTAACTCAAGCAAAGCTATAAATTCATAAACTCATAATTTAACTCTTAATTACAAATATTAATTCAAATTCACACTTAAAATGACAATAAAAACACTCTGTGCAGGCCTCAAAATCTCGACTAATGCCAACTAGAAATTACAAATCAAATTCATAACTGAGATTTCATTAAAATTCATAATCTAAAATGAAATAAACTATCATTAATAATCGTATCCAAAATCAACCAAAATGTTAATAAAAATCTTAACTCAAAATCTATTTCTATCCTATCATGATGAGACAAAATCAATAAAAAAAATAGGCCTACATAGAGTAATTGAAATTGCAATTAAACATATCTAAATTAGTACTCTGTCAAAACTATCAAAACTAAAGTAATTAATCTATCAAGACTTCAAATAAACCTATCTAAATTAGTACCCTACAGAGTAACTTATAGCTAGGAAGAAAAAGACATAACATTGTAATTAACCATCTTCTACAACCTTCAAACAAGATTTAATCATTAACACAAAACCATGGACGTCCCTCTGTGATATACACAGTTCAACAATAAATCTGCAATTAAGGAAAATGAATTAGATAAGCAATCTGTAATTAACATATACACACAACAACAATTGGAATTGAGAAATTCATACATTAAAGAGACAATTTCGAAATCTAAGTAGGGAAACAAGATGAATGTAAATATGTACTGATATACACAATCACCCAGACCACTGGTGGCCCCCCTAGTAGGTCGTGGCAACACTCCACAGGAAAACACATATGTTAAATTAATGCAACACTGTCATTAAGCATAAAAACAAAGTATAGAACAAAATTGGTGATAATGAATGTATCAAACAATAAAATACGTCTCCTAGTTGTGTCACAGTCAGTGGTATTTATAGGTGATTACATAGATGGAGAGGTCGACCATTGGAAGGGTCGACCCTCTCTAAAAACAATAAATTCATTAAATGCGTTCTAACATCGTCATCTTCTAACAATTTTTTGTGCTACTTAGCGGTTGCTGCAACTGCCCAATATGAGGTGTGTTGAGCTTTGTAGCCAGAGGGCATGAGGGGGCATAAAACCCAGATCCCTGATTCATGCATCAAAGGCCACCAATGTACCAACCACCAGCTCTAGTGTCCTCTGAGTGTCGGATCACGTGCCATATGGAGTGGCAGATCAAGTGTTGAACGAAGTTTTGAACGAGGTACCATATGGAGGATCCAATCGCTATTTCGCCCTGTTGTAAAGAAACCATATGTTATATCTTCATAAACATTTAACTGAGTTGAATTGATCACAAAATCATTGAAAAAATGAAAATTATACATGCCTGGTGCGAATTCATGGTGAATTGATATATAAATCTTTGAGAATCCTTCAAAATGGCTAAATGAGAGCATAACATATGTAATATCGCATGCAAAAATGATTTCTCCATCGAAATAAAATAATCAAAATACAAACCCAATAGCAGGGTTGACAAAGTGACCTATTGGGTGAATCATCCCCTAAGTCAAGGAGTGTTCCCCACCCCCCTCTAATCCATGTGTAGAATATGAAGTGGATGGGGGAAAAAAATTTGGGCATGGGGTTCATGACATACAAGGGATCATAGTGCCTCATTTATGGGTGCCTTTGTAGAGGGTGTGTTTCACCTTCGCTTTCAATGCATCCTTTTTCCAAGGCCATTTATTACCTTTTGTTATTTTAATATGTTTCCAGGTTGAAGCCAAGGTGGGGCTTCTACCTAAGCATGAAAAACAATGCCCACCTTGACTCTACCCTGGTCACATTATGCTTCCCCAAGTTGAAGAAAATGTGTGGGACTTCTATCTAAGCATGAAAAATATTTCCCACACATGATCTACCTTGGTTGGTATTTTTGCATTGTTATTTTTCACGGGTCCTATCAAATTTGGGATCCCTGGGAGAGAATATATAAGGTTCATGATTGGATTTTATATTTTTCCAACTACAAGCCTCTGGACCTTCAACCCCCTTTTCCCATGAAATGAGGTACAATCCCTTCTTGGTTCAGTACACTCGAAAATCCCAAAAGATAAGGAGGTGAGTGGGTGAAGTGTAGAAAGTAGTAAACACGATCAGGGATGGCACAATGACTTGTCAATGGGACCTCCCAGTAGAAAAACCATCCCTAAGGGTGACCACTTACTAGGGCGCAATGTCAACCACCAAGGTGAAACAAGGAAAATAGCATAACTTCCAAGCAGGCGTTACATAATCAAAAACAACTTTTAAATGCAACAGACTCAAATTCCTCAAACATTGAAATGACACTCACCATAATATCTGTCTTGTACCTCATGGAGCAAGACCCAATGTATTTTGGAAGCTGGCTGGTGTGGCGGATACCATCTTGATGAATCTGAGATCTATGGTGGTGAGGCATGCCTCTATCTGTGCAAGTGGACGTTGTCATCCATCTATCTCTCGGTACTCCATGTATGCAACTTGAGGGCCTCGAGAGATCATCTCCTTAGTTATCCCTAGGAAATGGGGATAATAGGGAGTATTCTTTCTTACTCTATTTTGAGGTGATGGAGAACAATGGGAAATGACCTAGAGGAATCCCAAGAGGTTGAAGAAAGAAACATTAACAATTGTAGATTGGGGAACAATACACTAAATTCTTGGCTCAACATGGTATCCCCATACCTAGACATGATGTAAACTCTACATGTTGAAGAATCCTATTCTTGACAGAAAAATTGATGAGAAGATTGGTTTCACATGTTGGATTCAAAGAGTGGCTCAAATATAAGGATGAACTTCATGCTCACTAAAGGGTTGAATTTAGGAAAATAAAAATATTTATACTTGAGAAACTCTACTTTGCTATTGTCAAGTTAGAAAATGAATAAGATAAATATAATGCTTCCAAGAATAGGATGTTATATTGCATGGATATTATTTTCAAAGAAGATTTCAATTGGTAATCCCTCACCCTCATTAAGGAAGAGTTGATGCAAGAGAATCCTTGGCATTGTAGCTATCCTACACATTTTCTTACATTTTTAATTTTGGTTTTATCTGTGATTTAACACAAAAACAAAAAAAAGTGTAAATGTAGTGAAATATTTATTGTCCCTAGTGAACTTTTGTCAACCATTGGCATATGAAGCATTGTATTTGGAATTTGAATAGTTAGAGTAGTTGTAAGGCATAAATTCGAGTGAAACTATATGAAGTTTGTGAGTGAACAAAGGGCCTTTTGCTTTCTTTTGATTTGGTTTGGGTATTGTGGATGGTTATGAATTTCAGAGACTTGTGAATAGGCTCTATGAATGTAATGGAGGTCTAAGAGATTAGCCAATATGTTTAATAAATAGTGCAGATTTTTGTTTTGGCAAAGCATGAGAGGAGGCCAAAAAAGGAGAAAGAAAAGGAAATTCTTCTGAATCTTGTTGTAGAGAGTGTTGATTTTGAAAGTGCGGTGTGTTACACCTCATATTGTATGAGTTTCAACATTGTGATTTTCATCACATTGATGAGATTTAATGATGGTTCCTTGAATATTTTGGACCAACTTTGGGGGATTCATGCTTATGGATCCCTCTCTCTTCATGACATCATATCATTTGATTCAGATCTTTGGTTGGGAGAGTTTCACTTCTCCTTGGTTGGATGGTGATTGTGCTTGCTATTTGGTTCTATTTTCATGGTTGCATATATTTGGTTGATGAATATTTGGG
>ML839617.1:42922-59966 GCA_009831015.1 Picea engelmannii | reverse complement strand
GTGAGGGCTTGGATGCTTCTTGAGTGTGCAATTTGGAGACCCATGTAAAATGTTAGAGTTTTTGCTTTGTTATTAGTGTTCTTCCCCAAACCCCAGGAAAAATCTGCAATATTTTGTCCATCGGATTCGAAGATGACTCCCCCCTCACCTTTCGCCCCTAGATCATGCATGGATTATATTAATGTACATGGATTAGGAATAATTAACCTACTTCTAGTTTAAATTTTTGAGACCTTGAGCATGTATAAACGGTTGTGGACATGCATTTTAGTGTTAATGGCATGCACTTTTCAATAATTTTTACACATAATTTCCTTATTCCATAGTTAGTTAGTTTTATTTTTCATTTATACCCAATTTTGGCTTTAATATTATAACAGTAGAGGGTTGTAGGGTCATGAGTCTTTAGTGTGATAAAATATATTCAAAGTTGTTTTTTACCATGTGAAGAAAAATGCAAATTTTGGAGTATTTATGCATAGTAGCAATCTTGAGAAATCAAATTAAAAATCTAAAATTGTAGGAAGGTGTGAAATGATTAAACATACACTATCCAAATTGACTCATTAAATGTGGCCTTATAATGAAGGTCAGGCATGCATTTTTGTGAAGCTAGTCAATTTTGTTCAAATCATGGTTAGAGGCCAACTTGACTTATCCATAGCTTGACCTATCCATAGCTTGTAGAGGAAGAATGGTTTAATGATTTTTATTATGTCATCTTGTCAAGCACCAAGAAGTCTCTAGAAAACCAATTTCATTTTTATTATAGGACCTTGATGCACATTGTGCTATGCATTTTCTTAAGGTAAATTGTTTGTGTGTGTGCCCTATTTTCTAATGGAATTTAATTTGGTTTTTGATGGGAAACCAACATTTTGACTTGCTAGGTTAGATATGAATGTTTGAAATAAATGTCATCAGTTGTATGAGATTCCATATAATTACATTTTAAAGAATTTACGTATTTTTTCATGTAATCAGGTTTCTTAAGACAAATTCTAAGTTGGTGTTTAAAACTCGGCATTTTGAATACTAGATTAGTGACTTGAGGATGTGTAAGGATGATTAATGGTAGATTACATGAAAAAATTTATCAAAAAACTTAATGTTGCATTTAGAGTGATGGGCATGCATTTTCTTAGCTTTTAGAGATAAAGTTGTGAAATACTACATATATTTTGTAATTAGTAAGCTTTAATCTGTGTTTTTTTCTCGAGAAAAAAATAGTATATTTGTTATTTCGTCAAAAATAAAAATATACACCCTTTAGTTCCTTTAAAAATCAAGAATTGGTCAAATTACTTCCATCCAACAGTGCAGTGAATCAGAACTTGTTGGAAACTAACTTTCTATTAACATCAACCTAGCTAAACAGTCATGCCAAAAGTACATTCCAAGATTATCCCCATTAAAAAAAAAACAAGAAAAAGCCACCTAGATACACCAACATAAAACCAACTAAGAAATAGAGGTTAGAAATAATGCTTTTGGACCACAGGAAAAGCTACCCCGCTTTGGAATTCAAAGCAGATAAGTGTGCCTTAAACTAAATATATAACCTCTTTTGAGATATTGTCTTCCTACTAGTTGAATCTTCTATATATGTCATTGACATAAACCAAGACAAAGAAATCATGTAACTCCCTAATTCTCTGTTGCTAAGGGATCATAGAAAGGTTATCCAACTGAGCATGTCCATGAAACCAATCCACCACAACATTTGAATTCCCTACTACTTGAAGATGACGAGCTTCCAATTATTTAACAAACAAGTGAAGGGCCTAAAGCTCTAACAGTTCTACCCTGGTATTCGATCCAACCCCCACACCCAACTTTAGGTAACAAAAATGATTTTCTGAAAGAAAAGAACCATTCCTGCATCACACCGAGTTGGCAATCCCTGACTGGAACCATTGAAATAGATCCAATCAATTGATTGATCAAAAGACAGTTTAATTTTGGCTCTGATAGCTTTAGAATTCAGGTCTCTCTTGACCTCCAAGAACACCACCGTGATCCTGTGAGATACAAAATTTGGATTGCTACACTATTCTTTGAAAATTATTTGATTACGCTGGAGCCAAATCCCCCATAAAACATAACTGGGGAGATCAATAAAAAAAAACACATTCGAGGATCTCTTACCCATTCCCATAAACATTACTCCAAGGAATAAAAAATCTAGTAGTCAGGGGCATTAAGTACCCAAAGGACCTCCTTCCAAACCAGTTTTGAAAATAACAATGCACAAATAAGTGATTGACTGATTCCTCCTCAAACCTACATAAAACACATTTGCACAGACCCTTCCAACGCCTCTTTTGACCATTATAACATGTCAGGATCCTATTATCCAAGACCAACCAAGTGAATATATGTGTTTTAAATGAGCACTTCCATTTCCAAATTACTTGCCACAACCATTTAGTTTCACTTGCAAAAAGGACATAATTTATTGCATTATATCCCAACTTCATTGTGAGTGAACCATCCGCTTTGTTCCAAGACCATACTAATACATCCTCCTCATCCCACAAACACAATGCAATATGATCTAGAAAATGAGTGAAATTGTTCCCTTATGTAGGAATATCACCATGAAGATCTAACTCCTTAGTCATGAAACAAAGTCGCCTCCATCCTCCCACCAGATTCGGAATCCCAACATCATCCAAAAACATGCAACCACAATCCCTCAAATGTGATCTTAAGTCCAAAGAGATATAATAATCCTCACTAGCTCCAACCCGAGGATCCTCACCGAGCCAAACCCAGTTTCCATGACCTATTTTCCAATCAACCCATTGTCCAAGAATAGGAAAAGTGTTCACCATCCTTTTCCAAACATTTGATGCCCCCCAACGGAACTTGGGCTCCATCCTTACCCACTGATCCACACTAATATTACAAAAATATTTACCTCTAATAATTCTTCCCCAAAAACCTTCAGTAAAGAGAAACCTCCACAGACTCTTAGCAGCCAACGCTTTCCTAAATAGGAAGACATTTTTCAATCCCCGTCCTCCTTGTTTCTTTGGTTTGGCCAACATTCTCCATTTCACAAGAGGAATGTTTTCTTTCTACTTTTTTTTTCTGAACCAAAGAAACCTGAAGAACCTCCTTCTAATCTTGTCTAAGATTCTTTTTATAATGTGAGCCAAAGAAAGCTAGTAAACTGGATTACTTTCTAGAATGGATTTAACCAACATAAGTTAACGTCCCATCGTGAGCCACCCACAACACCTAACACTTATTATTTCTTCCACCTTCCTAAGTAACCATAACCATTATGCCACCCTATAGTCGTTTGGCTTCAATAAACAACCCAAATATTTTAGGCCATTCTCAATTACCTCAATTTTATAAGGAAACATTCTAGACAGTCTAGATTCCACCTCATTCGAAATTCTATTACATAACAACGAAGATTTATCACTATTGATAACCATACTTGTAGCCTAACAAAACAATTTAAGAATTTTCTCAAAAGTTCTTCATTCTCGATCTAAGACTTCTCTAAACAACAACACATCATTAAAAAAAAGAAGATGCATTAATCTTGCATCATCTTCCACTCTGATCTCCTTAATGGCTCCTTCAAGTCACATTGAGATAATCAACCTGCTCAAAGCTTCCGCTACCGACATGAGCAAAAAGGGAGAAAGTGGAAACCCTTGATGCAGACAATATGATGCCTTAAAGAATCCTGACAGAGACCCATTTAATAGAAAAACATAATTTGTCGAAGAAATAGAACTCGTAATCTAGTTAACTACATGCAGGGAAAGTCTAATCTTCAATGAAACCAAGTGCAAAAATGTTCAGTTTACTCTATCACGTGCCTTTTCTAGATCAATCATCTTGATGATCATGGGAAATTTTTTAACTTCAATGGATTGTAATCCCTCCTGAGTAGAACCAATCATAGTCAAAATTTGTCTATTCAACAAGAATATAAATTGCTCTTCTGAGATGCACTCTGATAACACCTTCTTCAATCGCTAAGCAATGATTTTATCAATCAATTTATAGATCATATTGCATGGGGATATAGGCCTGAAATCCCCATAGGAAGAAGGACGAGATTTTTTTGGAATTAATATAAGAAAATTATCATTGGTTTCCCCAAATATTCTTCATGTCTGGCGAGACTCTTCCACTACTCTGACCAAATCTGCTCCTAGCAGATAAAAAAAATCTTAGGTAGAACTCCATCATCCACCCATCCGGGACTGGAGTTTTTTCCTTTTTGAACCCAAGCAACACCTCCATCACTTCCTCCCTACTTAAATGACCTCCAACTTGTTCGCTTGCTTAAAGATAAAATAAATGAGGGAATAACCTCACTATTTGCATCTAGTCAACAATTTTTTTCTCCTTAGATTATTTAAACAAGTTTTCAAATACGCTACCCCTCACTCTCACAAACCATTAAATGATATAATTTTAGAACCATTATGAGCTTCTAGGTCCCAAATAGTATTTACAAATCCTCTGCGTTCTACAGATTTATGGAAGAATTTTGAATTGACATCCCCTTCCTTTAGTCATATGGCTCTGCTCTTTAAACACCATGACGTTTCCTCAATAGCTAGCAATCAATCCTTTTGCTCTTCCAAATTTTTTAGCTCTTCCAATTCTAACTCTAACAAAACCCCTGTTATTGGGTAAATCGGTAGATGCGGACATGAACCGATCCCCCTAGATCCACCTGAATCTAGAACAAAACGAGATGAAACAAGACGCTTTCCCTAAGTTGCAATCATTGAGTTTACTATCCAAAGAGGAATAGATAGCATACCTTATGAATCGCTTCCTTATATATTTGTTGTCCCCGCTTCATTCCAATTCTCTTGTAGAATCAGATCTGCGATAACACAAACCAACCGACGTGAAAGCAATAATAGTAGAACTCAATGATAACCTAAACATGTGATCAAGGAATCATGTAATAAAATACTAATCATTTTATGGGAAAGAGGCGTGTCATCGTATTATATTAATGAAAAGTGGAAGATACAACCAAATTTCCTTGATGTCGCAAGTTCCCTTTTAGTGGTCCTTCATCCCAACACACACATACACTTGCTCCGAAATTCGCATGAAGATGATCCACAAAAGCTTGATGGACAAATGGAGGCCTCAAGCATCACTAATAATAGGATTCTTCACACAATCTTTAGCCTATTCTCTCACCAATTCTTTGCTTGATCTTACTCAATTGTGCTTAACCTTTTCCATGAGAAGCCCATGATTATATAGGAGAAGGTGAAGTGGTTAAAAGGATGAGGATGATCCCACCAAATCAGAGAAGCTAGTAGGATCGCAACCATACGGACGCTACCTCACATTCTAGAAGATTCCCCTTCTAGAACTTCATGAAACCTCTTTCCTCTTTTAGCTTTGGAACGTCATCGCACCCTGCCTATATAGCAGCTTGCGAAAATCCCGCGGGCCAGCTATAGGGAAGCCTGCAGAAATGATGGATTTCTGCACTGTGTAGTATGGGCAGCCTACGGACCCTTTCTAAAAAGCATCTTTGTAGAGGAGGAAAGAAGTTGCTCTTCTCATGCAAAAGTCATGTTCGGAGCCTGAACACATGTCTGTGATATCATCATTAGAATGACCAAAATAATGTGTAACAACCCCATCACTATTGCTTGGGTACATCCTTCCAACCTTCTCTTCCAATTCCAAAAGGGTTTCCTTGTGGTTATTCCTTTGAATCATGTCCCGTTCAACAACTAGTCGATTTATTCTCTTTAGATTTTCCACAAAATGGGACATATTGTATTTTTCCAAATTTGGGTTAAATGGTCTCTAATTCCCTTGACAATCCTTTGGAATTCCTATTTCTAGAGCCAATCATGGTTTAACTTGAAAGGCCCTATTGGCTTGACAGACCCCGAGTCAATCTAAACTAGAACTGGAGTATGCTCTAAAACTCCTCCAAACAGATCCAAGATTTGTATCAATCAAAACTTTCCATCAGATATTATGATAACAAAAACCTATCTAGTCTTTTCAATACACCTGTCGAACCACCCCTGCCATTTCTCCATGTTGGAGCCATAGGCACATGCTCCACATCAATTAACTTAGAAGACTCAAATAAATAAACAAAATACAAAGTAAGAGGAAGCACCCTAGTCGAGCCCCCCCATACTTCTCTATTGGAACGGGTTAGATTTAAATCCCCCCTAGAATAAAATTTTACTCCTTCAAGATTCCCCACCCATCCAGAGCTTCCAAGAAACCCTTTTTTCCACATATGGACCAAAACAATTCAGGACTTTGAACTTTTTTCCCTGCTCCTTGATTTTCCTTTCCACTGGGATACCTACATCACAAATGCAGGAGTTATATGCTTCAAAAGAATTGTTCCAATCCAAAATTAGTCCCTCTGACAAACCCTTAGAGTTCGAGGCGTAGAAGTTCTAGGAGGGTAACAGATTAGAAACCATCTCTAAATCCCTATCCCTCGAGACCATGGTTTATTTAAACAATATAAAATTTGGCTGATACAACTCAATCACTCTATGAAAGGGCTCTTGTTTTTAGTGCACCCCCAACCCCATGCAAATTCAGAGAGAGGAATATCATTTTGAACCCCCCCCCAAAAAGGTCTTTGATGCTATAAGGTCCATGTCTATAGTTTGTTGCTTCCCCATTCTAACTTCTTTAGACTCCTTTATTTTTTCTTTTGAAATAAAATATTTACAATCAGGAGGGTCAAGGGTCATAAAATCCTGGGTTAAGCTCCAATCCAGAGTGCCAAGTTATGTCGTCCCCTTGGGTATAAGAGACTGGAGGGCATATCTAGTAGGCTTAGAAGAAGTATCGATAACATCTGGTCCCAAAACCAAAATAGGCGGGGTGACCAAAACAAAATCCTTCATATTTTCAGAAGCCACACAACCCCCCCTAAGAAATAACGTCCTTATCTTCTTCATGAATAGGCATGAAGGGAAATTCCATAGATTTTATTTTGTTATCCATATCCTTTAAAGAACAAATAGCATTGCAAGTCTTACCTTCTTTATTTGATCTTGAGACCACATCCATCTCAACTTGGAATCCCTTGCCCTCGACCAATAATCTCTCTAAATCCTACGCCAAAGGAACAAGTCCATTCCCAACATGATTATGTAGCTCAACATTCAGATTTATCCCTTTGATATATTCCCAGCGTTCCTCTACAGAAACACTTGGTCTGTGGGTTCGCCTTCTAGACACAAGTGAGGTCTACAAACAATCCCTACAAAGGTGCCCCACTTTTTGACAGAAAGAAACTCTAAATGGAATTTTCCAGTAGTCTAAGTCTTGATTAAAAACCTTATCTTTCCAAACCACCTCCAACGCCAGCACTAGCCATTTTCTGGGATCTATCTCCACAAGGACCCTAGCCATTTTTTTCCTCCCGATCTAGCCTCTCTTCCTCGCAGAAACTAAACTTTCCAACAGAGTTTGTAACAGTAACCATGATGTCCTTTGACCATAAATCCATCGATAAAATCAGTAAGAAGATCCAAACATGTTGTACTACAAATGGATCAATGCATGGGTCGAATCCTGGAGCCCAACATTTTAGCACTAGGCTTGAGGGCCGCCATAACCAAGGTTTCTCCATAATTGCATCTAGGTCCTTCACAAAATAGAAAAACAAAATCCACCCTTTAACTAACAGGTGAAACTTTGGCATATATCTGAGGACCTTTCTCCATCTAGTATCCATCCATTTCAACAAGCTATTCCTCAAGGTAACTATAACATCCCCCAACTTAATTAGGGAACATTGCTTGCAGAAAAACACTTAAAGTCAAAAATTTATTTTAGTAATTAATTCTTGTAGCTTACCAACTATGAATTTAACACATAATTAACTAGATTTTTATGCCCATAACTAAATTCATTTACAACATTCTAAAAGAACATGATGCATCCATTAAAACATCTACAAAAACACATAAAAATCATTTTCATGCATAGGGTAAAAAACACAGCCATGAATCTCATAAGAGAAACTCAGAAAATAAAGAAACACTTATCTTGTAAAACGTTTGTGCAACCACCTGCTTGGGAAGGACGTTCCACCCAACCATAGACCTGATGTTCCAAATATCAACAACACGTCACCCTCAAGTTGGGGCTAGGAATCCACAAGAGAAAGGTTCCTCTAACAGTTCACTCACAGCTCTAAATCAACAACCCATCGATATTCTCCTATCCCAAATTTCATACAACTCTCTTCCTCTTGACCTGCCCAACCCAAGGAATGTACCCCTTCATTGTTCTCAATCTCTTGGGTGTCCCATTCGTTTGTCAGGGTCTTTCTATTACAGATAACCAGGAATCTCTCCATTGGGAATTCAAAAGAACTCACTACCAGGAAAAACTACCAGGAAAATAACAACAACACTTGTTGTTACAGTGCAACTCACCAAGAAGTTCACTCTTCATTCCTGACAGCCTGGTTCTTCAATCTTCAGCTCCAAAATGCTCCAAAAACACTCCAACATGCTCTAGAATTCTTTCAACCTGCTTGGTTTATCCCCAATGCTCTTTTTCCTTTCTCCCCCCTTGTTGTTCATGCAAAAATATTCAATGTGAAAACTTTTTATTCTCCCCAATACGAATTTCCTCTATTTTCCCAAGATAGTTGACTTCTCACTCTGACCAATGTTGATTTTACTACAACCCCATGCTTCCAATAACTATGGATATCACTTATACACCCACCCTTGATAGGTATTTAATGATTGGGTTTCATACACTCAACTAGAAAATAGAAGTTATCTCCAATGATAATAAAATTCAGAAATATGGGTTTGTATTAATACCCATAATTAGTTTCCTCCTTGGGCTCCTCTTGGATACTCCTAGACATTTTTAGACATTCCCTCTCTTTTTCATAAATCAACCCCCATCTTTGCCCATATTCCCAATAGTTGGTATCACATTATATTAATTAAATTAAGAATTACAATTCACATATTATCGCTTGGCCATAGCCATATTCATGTCTACATTATGCATAAATTAAAATGAGGATTATATTGGGGATATTACATTCCCCCTCCCCTACAATTGTGCATTGTCCTCGATGCACCACACCATACCAAAATACATATATAAATTTACATCACAATACTTTAGAAAATAAAACAAAATTATCATGATACATTACATGCCTATGCCCCAATTCCCAATTATCGGGATATGTTACATTCCTTGGGAATTGGGGCATTCTTGGTTCTTTAAATACGTTACATGCCTATGCCCCAATTCCCACCTTACTATTTAGACCTCAAATAAGGGAAATATGCATAAGAGATAAGGTCTTTAGACACTCGAAAGGAGAGGAACAATACTCATTTCCTCTTTTTCATGTTAATGCTCTCCCCCTTCGTAATGCCATTTCCCCTAGCTAGTGGCTATAACTACTCCATCCAAATAACAAGAATTGGGGGTTCTTTCCTCCATACAACAAGTGAGACCCTTTAATACGGTACCCAACCAGTGAGACCCAGTGTTAGGTTTCTTTTAATACGGTACATGCCATAGCAAAAGTACACCACCTACCAATTTTGATTCGAGGAAAGCAGATATGCAAAAAATGGGGTAAAATTGCCTATTTGGGGTGGGGATGATATTTTGATTTATAAAGTTAACAAGCCCGGGAGATCCAGATCCTTCCCCTTTGTGTAAGTTTAGAAATCAAGATCCTTCCCTATTATGTTATTGCTTTACATGTGTTCATGGCTTTGAGGAAAGTGTTCCACTGAAGGTATGGGAAAAACACTTGGTGGGGATAATCACTCCTCCATCAAAGTAGACATAACTACTCTCAAATGGTTGAAAACAATATATCAAAATTAGGAGGTCGATCTCATCACTCTATTAAAAAGATGAATTTTACAGCTCTTTCCTCCATTTTTACTAATTCTAACCTTACCAGTCAGGGAAGAATTCCACCTCATTACCCCCCTCACCAAATAAGTAGCATGGGAATGAGCCATGCCCTATTGTCTAGCCCCAGTACTACTATGCTAAAAAAGGGGAGGGGTTTCAAGCCTTGAATCCCCATGCCCTATCATCTATCCCCTGTACTACTATGCTCTAAAAGGGGAGGGGTGAAGAGCCTTGAATCTCTCGAATTTAAGGGGGTTTATTAGGTGTGAATAATCAGTTATATCCCCCAAGCATAATTCCTAATATTTTGGGTCCAATTGAGGCACTAAGTCACTTTTTTATTTCCAAACTTGAAATTGGGGTAAGGAAGAGTAAGTGACTTTATTCAAAGTTAAGACCCATGTTCGTTGGTGCAATACCTGTTTTGGTGGTTAAGACCTCCAAATTTGTTCTATGGACGTAGGGAACATATAAGTAAGACCCACTATGGTGGGGCAGTGTAAGTATCGATCAACATAGGTTCTAGTCTCCTTGAATACCAATCCTAAGTGGTGTAGTATAAATACCCATGTTCCTCTCGTGTTTGCTTATTTTCATGGCACTCGGGACAAAGGAGAAGAAGGGAAAACCCTTGACTTGTAGATGGCCCCGAACTATATGGTGGTACGACTGGTCGAAGGGACTAGGATGGGTAAGGATGGGACCAAGCTTATATCTTGATGAGTTCTTCCAAGAGCTATAGAAAAGGGTTGTTCCTTGCTTATATCTCTTGGTGATCTATACAGATATTGGCCAGAACTATCCTTACCGACTTGAAGTGTTAACTTGTATATAAGAGGCACCCTTGAAAGGGAATGGAGTATTTATATTAAAGGGAATAAGAAGGGCATGACATGTTTTCGAAGGATTAGTATTTATTCCCCTCAATCAATGCTCACGGAAATTTCGCAAATAAATGAATATTGTTGTATAACACAATATCCGTCACTTTACCTGTGGTAAAAAAAAAAATCATTGAGGCTTTCTATTAGGGGGCATGGCATCAAGAGCTAAGTTGATATGCCTTTTGGATGATTAGGACCCCAAGTAATCTATATTAATACGATATCACTTCACCAAAACTACCAAACTTATTAAGACATCACTTCAATCATACCTACACAAAAAAAACCCACAAGAGACCAAACCATCAAGACAAACCAAATTAATAATTGCAAACCATCAATAGAGACCAAATTACCAATTGCAACCCATCAATACAAACCAAATTACCAACTATAGAACCAACAAAATCAATTCTATAGGACTAGATTGAGTAAAGTATTAAAAAGAGAAAATAAGAATAGGGTAAATGGATATAGGTGCACTTATCCTTCACATCTCTCTACTACATTAGGGTGCTCTCCTTCTATGGCCCTGTCATGGAAGATTTTTGAAGGTGAGAAGGGAATGACCCATTATTTTGGGGGGGTATCATCCTTCCCTCAAGATAGATGCTTAGGATCCTCATGAATTATACGATTTCAAAGTCACCCCCAACGTGTTATACCATCCATTTGTAGTTAATCCTCCACCAAGTCGAGGAAGGCACCATGGATTCAGAAGTAGAGTTCCCTCTTGTTCGGAGGTTTGGGAAATTGGAGAGTGATGTGGAAGTATGTCCACCCCCCCAAGTCCCCAACTTGTGCTACAAGGAAGGAGGATTCAAGGAAAAGAGAGTGAAATCTATTAAGTATGTGTTCTCTGGTCACAAAGTCTTTAGGGATGATGGCCACGAGAATAACATATAAATATTTGACTTTTTACTTTGGTTAAGTTGAGGGTACATAGTGAAAAGGATTACCCTATAAAAATCCAACAATATCATTATTTTATGAAAATATAGTTTACATTCCCCCCTTTCCAAACAGACACGCGGGATCTCTGGGCTCCGGGCTTCCCAGAATTCTACTGGGGTGAGATCTTCGAAAATGGCCTTGTTTCGCGGTATATAGTGGTTTTTTAAGGGGTATTCATAGTCGTCATAAAGGATGTTTCAAGAGGTTCTGGCATGGTTGATCAAACACTCATTTTCTTTCCTGGAATGGTTGGGCTTGGGCCTAGAATTTGATGTTTCATAGGACTTTTCTTTCATTTTAAGATGTATTTGACAGTTAGATACCAAATATGCACATCAACATTTACCGGCATGTAAAATTAGAACTCGTCAAATCTAAGTTTTACTAGGTAACGTATCCATCATAATTTCCAGTAGGTACTTAACTTACTTAAGGTGTACTGAAACCTACTCCAGCTACAAACTTGATCGGTTCGTTCTAAGAGTAAATGAAACAATAAATTAAATTTAATGTTTCCCTACAACTAGTCTCCTTACACTTCACTGATTTACTCAAAGTTTAGATGTAAAATTTGGACTCAACCACTACTGATGGCTTGCAATTTGCAATGAATTTGGTGGAAATGATTTAGCTATGTTTCTATTTCCCCACCAAAAAATATAGTATAAAAAAATTGGCACTCATGAATCTACAAAAACATAAAATGACGGGCATAAAACCCAAATAACTTTCACCAAATTTTCATTTGACAGGTAAGGTAAATTTGAAATTCCAGGCCTGGTTGGGATCACTCTGGTTTGGTTATTGGTACACGAAAAGTGAAGGAAAGAATTAGAAGATTCAAAGTCCTTTTCCCTTAAGGCGGCGATGAAAACACTAATATGTTTCATCGTAATAGTGGGACTATTACTCATGAAAACCATTTCCACTAATATAGAGGAAACTCTGGGCAACACTTTAGCATTATTAGAAGCTTAATTCAGATAGAACGGGAACAAAAATGGGGTCATGGGTTTGTTTATTTTTTATTTATTTTTTCTAGAATAAGAGAGGAGGGCCAAAGAATATCTCCTTTGATGACTGGCCCTATTGGCGTATATTAGTCCTTTACTTAATGTTCAATAATTTCTCCACAACGTGATAGCTGCCAAAATATGGGGTTTTGGTCTTATGTATGTGAAAATGCATTCAGAGGTAAGGTCACTTACATGTAGCTCAGGTAATAATTCCTTCCTCGCATGTGGTTTAGGCTAATTTTAATTGAGGGGAAGAAATATGAGGGCCTTAAAGGCAGATTATGACTCAATCGTAAGGTCCTTGATCGCACATAATTAGGTCGAAAATTGATTCCATTTTCAAGATCAAATGCTTGAAATAATGTAAAGAAAAGTGGAGTTTCCAATTCTGTCAAACCCTTTTAGAGGTCCTAGTCTCTTCAAGTTCATATTTCATCATTTTCATTAAAGCCCGATGTCTTTCCTTACCAGCCCGAACCAACCCAATAAGCCTTTCTTTCCCCTAGGCGATGTAAGCCTGATGTCTTTCCTTACCAGCCATAGATCGCACTTATAAGATTTCCTAGCTTATAATATTTCCTAGGTGGTGCAATATCCATTCGATCTAGCTAGTAAGAGAAAGAATATTCTAATGATCTGTTCATTATAAGATCAGAAATAGAATGATACTTCTCATCATACTTACTAGAGGCGTGAAAAATATATCAAGGTGGATTCATTATGTGCATGAGAATTTCTAATATTCCTACTCATGATCTCATTCACTAAACAAAAAAGTGACCTTATCTACCTCTAGCATAATTGCTCTACTATATCTAGTCCTTCGGGATACATATTTCCTGATCAATCTTTTCAGTTCATTTATAGTTATTGCCTCTGTGAACATAGTAGCTAAATAATCCCATTGGGTTACATAGTGGATATATTGGACTATTGTTCGGTTCTAAGCAATTTGATCCCATCCTCCCTATGTAAATAAGTTGATAGAGGTTTACAGTCAATAACATCTTTACCATCTAGCAATGAGTCGAAGAACATCGTGTATCAATGGATAATGAGGACCCATACTTACCATCAAGGGGTCTTTCAACATGCATGGTCATATGTCACCCCTCTCTAGTTCGTTTTATAAATGAGAGCAAAATAACCACTAATTAGGTAGGATCTGCAATCTCTCCAAATTGGATTGGAATTGAAAACTTCAAAATAAATGCATTTTTAGCCCACAAATACCCAAATGACCAATTAAATCATCGTAACGAAGTTTATCCCTTTTGGAGAGATAAATTAGAAGTTGCTTACGTTTTCCCAAAATTTTCCACAAACCCCTTTGGGATGAATAATCTCTTCCTTGCAATTGCAGATGTTGGATAAATGTTAGGACCTGATTGGTTAAATAAAATATATGAGATTCAACATATCCTCTCATTTATTGGGAATCAAAGACGAACTAATGGATAAACTCTTGATCATAAAAAATAAAATTTCTTGGAGCTGAATGTATTTTTTTTCTCGAGTCAGAAAAAAGAATTAGATCCATTCTTTCATTTTCATGGTCCATATAATAATTATGATTCGTTTTGACCATTTATTTCTATTAAAGTAAAATTGGTCAGATTCTTTCTATCTTCTTGGAGGAACATTTGGTTTTGGACCTATGGAAAAATACGATACGAGATGTAGAATCTTTTCACATCGTATTGAGAAAACAGAACGAATAGATTGGTTCAATTTTGGCCCTGAAACTCCATTGAATCAATCTATTTTTTTCGACGAAAACGGAATTGAAGAAAAAAATCTATCAATTGAAAGTTAGGGGATACATATGTATTCTCAACATCGTGGATCGAGTCCCATCATTTATATTGAACCAATATCTATTCATGCAAATAATATCCTCTAATCGATAATTGGGCCAAAGAAAACATTTAATTATTTGTGTTGTATCTACGCTAAGATGTTGGTCTCTTTCTATGAGTTCTTCATCATTTTGTATGTCTTTTCCATTGGAAAATCCTACATGATCATTCTCTGGATCAAACCGATTCAGGATTCAAAATTCTCTACGACGTTTTGGAAGAAAAGGATCTTCTATATTGAGGGAACTCCAAATGTTTTTTCCATCCCCCAAAATTTTCCCATGTTGCACAGATCCATCATAAATATTTCCATCCATCCATTCTCGGGCTCTATTTGGAAACTTAAATGAAATACTTATGATTTTATACATCAGGAATTGGTCATCCAGTATGCTTGATAAACGATATGGTTCGAAGATCACTATGTTTTTATCTTCCCATATTTCATTTTGATTGCTTAGCTTTCTCGGAACATCCTCTCGAAGAATATTATCTTGTCGTATTTCATTTTCATTACTATCCTTTTCATTGCTAGTCTTATGAACAAGAAGGAGCATTAGATTCACGTTAACATTTCCCTGTTGAATATTGGTCCAAATATATTGGGTCCGATCCTTAATTCCACACATAACCCTGCAAACATCTGACGGCTTGAAAGGGGTGAACTGTGGCTGCCCACTTGTCCAATCCCCCTTGTCTTCTTCCACTATCCACTACAATTAGCAGAAGAATGGCTGCAGGTAACTGTGGATTTGTGTGAGGTCTCAAGAAAACATTATAAATGTTTATTTAAAACAAAACATAACCATCATACTTATCTACATTATTCCTAGGGATTCAGATAACCTTTACAGTTTATTGAATCATCTGCATATACCATCACTGGAATGCAACATTTGTCTCCTCTTGGCATTCCTTATCCTCGTTATATTGCCAAATATTTAATTTAGGTGCTGGAAATGTGTCTGTGACCTTGGTATCGAACTCTCTTCCCTCCAGATCTTTCTAGAAAATAATGGCAAGAAGAAACTATATTGAAAATCCTTACCATTGTCCTGCATGTCCAGAAAATATACTATGAACTCATTATAAAGATATATGGCCCATGAAATTTTTATTCATTGAACATATCTTTCTACAACATGGATGAATCAAATGGGGTATTCATCTTTCCAACATTTTCATATCATTTTGCAATCTAATAGTTGGGTTGCAAACCAAACTTATGGATCATCGATCAATGAAATGATGACTGCACATTTCCCACGATTCATTTCATATTTATTTTAAATTTCTTTAGGATTAACATTCTTTGTTGAGTTTAGATTACATTAGTTGCATCCTTGTTAAGTCCGGGTAATCCTAATACTTGATGCATGGAATCAGGGTTGTTGGGATAGGGTTCGTCGAACCAAAGGAATCCTCCATACAACTTGCTTAGTCAAAACCTGACACACTTAATCACATTAAGGCTCCATCCAAAATGTGGAACATCTAGCAAAGTAAGAATCTCGATTTAAATCGACTTCGGGCCCATGTCTTCAATATTACTTCTTCACTTCCATCTTGGAGATTCCTTGTGTCCGCATAATGATCAAACTGGAGTTCTAGAAAGTGTGTTGCATCCTGAATGTGAAAATTCTAGAAATTAATGATCCTTTCTTTCCCTAATAGCGGCTCCACAATGTCAACTTTCTCATGAACTTCGACCACATGCATATTTTCTTCTATGTGTGCTTTCTGCATAGTTTGGGCATGTGGCTTGAATGAAGATGACATTCTCTCAATATGCTGATATCTATCAATAAAATTCTTAGTAGTTTATTCTATCTAAAAATTCTCGTGTCTTTTGCCTACACCCTCACTTTCTTTATAACAATTTCATCCAATGGCTCATGCATTTACTCTACCAGCTACTCACATTTATGGCACTCACACAATATCTTATTTCCACATCCCATTTTCAATTCCAATTTAAATCTTTTATGTCGGCCGATTTTTTCATTATTCACCTTGGATTTCATGCTGCCCCCTTGCTCAATGCGAACAAGCGACTACGCTCCTTATTCCTACCTATGTAACCCATCCAATCCCCAAACTAACTCATATTTTATCAATGACCATGTTCACAAGGTACCCCTTTTTAATCATCCTTTATTCTCGTCCTTTCATATTTTATTATACTTCTACTTACTTCTCCTCAAACACTATACACTAATCAAAACATTCAAATTAAACAACCAACTTAACTCCTGCGCCCTTTATTAATTATTTACAAACACACTAATAAGTTGTGCTACATCCCTTATAATCATTAGACAATGTTATTTTATAGAATTCGAAATTTGTTTCCCACATTTTTCCACCTTCATTTCTCTTCGGTCTCGTGAATGAAAATACTTTATACATGCATGTA
>ML839617.1:27492-42822 GCA_009831015.1 Picea engelmannii | reverse complement strand
TCGAAAAGAGATCAACAACCACAAAGACACGGTCATTTCCCATTTTGGTGGTCGGAAGACCCGACATGTAGTCCATTGAGATGGATTCCCATGGCCTGTTAGGGGTAGGAAGGGGGGTGTACAGGCCCTATTTCTTAGTGGTCGGTTTGGAAATAGCGCAGGTAGTGCAGGATCTAAGATACTTGCTGACATCCTGTCTAAGTTTTGGTTAGTAGAAATGCTTCTGCAGCACTGCCACTGTCTTTTTTACGCCGAAGTGTCCTGCCACCCGACTATAGTGGTCTTCTGAAATCATCTTTGATCGCTCACTTGATGGAATGCAGAGATGGCCCAGTCGGCACAATAACATGTCCTAAAGATAGAAAATAGTGACAACTGAGTTGACGCCCAACATTTGGTATGTGGTGGTGAAGTCAGGGTCTATCTCATAGAGGTTGGGCCATCCAAAGGTCTCATGGTCACAAGAGACTAGCATCGTGGTGAGTGTCACGACTGGAGGTTGACTGAGGCAAACAACGACTCAGTTGGTACTGCTTGTTTTATACTTGATGTTGAGGTGGAACTGTTGCAAGTATGTGGACCACTTCTGATGGAGGTCATTCTGCAACTTCATTGTGTCTGCATGAACTGCAATGGTTTATGATCCGTGTGGATGATTGTCTCCTTCCCGAGAATGTAATGTCTCCACTAGCGGTAGGCTTGCACAATGGACTAAATTTCTTTGTCGTAAGTAGGGTACTTACGGGCAACATCTAATAGTGTCTCACTATGATAGGCCATGGGGTGGTCGTGTTGAGTGAGAACTGCGCCCACAACATAGTCTAAAGCATTTGTCTCGATCTCAAAGAGTTGTCGCAGGTCCAGTAATGAAAGTACAAGGGCTGAGCAAAAGCACTGCTTTAAATCATCAAACGCTTGTTGTTGGGACAAGCCCCACACAATTTTTTCCTTACCACCACCCCTGGTTACTTGGTTGAGGACCCATGCAATATGGGAGAATCCCAACATGAACTTGCTATAGAAATTGGCAAGGCCTAAGAAGCTCTAAAGCTCAGTGAGTGTGGTTGGGGTTGGCCAGTCACGGATGACCTGGATCTTGGTTGGATCCACATGCACACCATGTTGATCCTCGATGTAGCCTAGGTATTGGAACCTGCCCATGCCAAAGGCGCATTTTTCTAAGTTGGCATATAGCAATTGTTGCCACAGGGTGTAGAACCTGTTGAATATGTTGCAAGTGTTCCGCCCAAGTCTTGTTATAGATGAGGATATCATCCAGATACACCACTATCAAAGTATTGGTGAAAGGTTGTAGGATATCGTCCATCATCCTCATGAAAGTTGTTGGAGAAATTGTCAAACCAAAGGTCAAGACCAGCCATTCAAAAATACCTTCTTTTGACTTGAAGGCGGTCTTCGATACATATGTCTGTTCTATGGGGACCTGGTGGTAGCCAGAATTCAGATCAATCTTACTGAAGTATTTGGCCCCCTTGAGTTGATCACGGAGATCGTCGATTCTTGGAATCGAGTACTGCTTCCTGATTGTGATTTTATTTAGGGCTCGGTAATCAATGCAAAGTCGTCAGGTCCCGTCTTTCTTCTGCACCAATGGGATTGGGCTCCCACAAGGTGAAGAGCTAGGATGGATATGCCCCTTATGGAGTAGTTCTTGGATCTATCGCTCGATCTCCTCATTCTCTAATAGAGAGCGGCGGTAGGCTGGCCCATTGGGAAATAATGCATTGGGGGTCAGATCGATGGGATAGTTTACCTCAAAGTGCAGAGGTACCCTGGTAGGTGAAGAGAAGATGTCTTTGTATTCTGCCATGACCTTGTCCACTTGCTTCTTCTGTGTGGAGAGGTCGGCCGCGAAGGCCCTGGATGTGGATGCAATCTTTATCACTCTGAGAGCGAATCACAAAGAAGACAAACTTCCTGGTCTAAGAGATGACCTTCCTGTATTTCTTGGCAGAGATCAAGGAAATAGCACTAGTTGGGACTACCTCAGGTATCCTGTATAATTTCCTGTTCAAAGTAATAATAACATTGCGAGGCTTAGACTCATATACAACATCACGTTTCCATAAATAAGGTTGGCCCAAAAGAACATTACAAACTTCGAGAGGAGCGACACCACACAATACCTCATCTTTGAAGGGCTTGATGTCGTATGACAGGTGACACTTTTAGCTGACGCAGACATCGCTTCCTTGACAGATCCATCCAATGGTGTAGGGTTGTGGGTGCGGCATTGTCGGCAGGGCTAGACGCTTGATGACCTCTTCTGAGACGAGGTTCTTCTGTCTATCACTATCAACAATAAAGTGCAGTGGGGTGCCTTTTACCCACATCTGTGAATGAAAGAGGCACTTGCCTTCTTCTAGCTCGTTTGCTTCATCAGGATGGACCTTGGTGGTAGCAACGGTGGCACTGGGTTCCGTGTCGATGATCCATCTCCCCCTTTCTGGTTCTGACTTAGAGTCGGAACTTGCATCTGATTCAGAGGATTTCACCTCAACCACCAGTGATTGCTTGGAGCGACAATCATCAGTGTTATGCCAGGGGCTCTTATGGAACTAGCACTATTTCCCGATAACTTTCTTTGTCTTTCCGGTGTCCTTCTTTGCTTGCAGCCTAGACTGGTTGTCCTGAGGTTGTCCGTCTTTGCTCTAATACCACTGATCCAGATTTTATGAGCAGAACGAAAATGAATACATATTATTATTATTCTTAACACAGAGACATAAGAATAACAGAGATACAGTAAAAATGGTTTCTATTCAATAAGAAAATGTGTTGAAAACTGTAAAATGCAGCGAAAAACAAGCTTGTTAGAATGGTGGCGGCTTATCTCTGAGAAGAGATGTGACAACTACGCTCATTCGCAAGAAGATGGTTACAATGAGGCTCTCTAGGACTTTTTTACAATAAAAATGAATGCCAAAACCCTAGACATCCAAAAATCTAGCCCTAGGAGATGAAGTGCCCAAAGTCATGTGGGCCCCGTTGGGGTAAGCTAGTACATCAATTTCACGGGGTCGTAACTTTTGCATACGATCTTTGTTTTAGGTGCACGATAGCCCGTTGGAAAGGTTTATTCAAGGAATACACATGTTTATATCATACTCTAACTTAGTCCACAGTCGAATCATGGTGATCCCTAAAAATGTTGTTTAAGGCCTCAAAATGGCCCCGGAAGTCAGGGACTCGAAAACTAGGAAAAAAACTGTCAAACTGGAAAACTGCCAAAATGAGCCAATTGGAATAGGTGGGAGGCCACCGACATCCATTTGGATCATTTATAGTGTAAGATAACTCGTAATGTGCTTGTTTAACTTTTAATATGTCCTGGTATTTTAATAAATATATTTCAAGGTCAATTGCAATAAGAAAATATGGTGAAGAAGTGTATCATGAATCACATCGCTTTGGAAATTAATCATAAGAAAATAAAACATTGTTAAAATAAGAAAGAAACAACATGGATTTCCCTCCACCAACGAGTGTTATATTGATTAAAATTGTTGCATATCATTTTGACTTTGTCAATTTGGCTAATTTGTGCATGTTTCACTTGCACTATGACTTTGTCAAACTTGTTGAATTTAGGAAATGAGCTTTGTAAAAGTGATCAAACACAAAAAATGCAAAAGGAAGTTGTTGTTGATATCCCAATAATGAAAGTTGATAATCACAGTAAAACTTTAGATGTTTCATCCTCAAGAAAAGAGGCAAGGAAGAATGATGAAACATAAGAAATGCAAGGGGAAGCTATTGTTGATATCCCTATGATGGCCACTAAAAATCACAATAAAATTGAGGTTTAATCCTTAATAAATTATGCAAGGTAGAGAAATAAAACACAAAAAATGCAAGGGGTATATGTTGTTGATATCCCAATTATGAAAGTTGGGATTCTCAATACATCGATGTGTCAGCCTCAAAAATTGAGATAAGGTAGATCAATGAAACCCAAGAATTTCAAGGGTCGACTATTGTTGATATCCCAATGATGGAAGTTGGGAAACATGATAAAACTAGAGTTGTTATAACAAGTAAGTAATAGAAAAGTGAAAAAGAAAAAAAGTCCAAAGTGGTGTGAAAGCATCATTCTATGTGAAATGGTGAAAGAATATTATGAGGTTTCAAAGAGTGTAGATTCAATGATAATGAAAGTCCCATGAATCATTGTTGTGATTCACTACATAGAAGATTGTATTCCAATATTTTGGTAAATATAAATTGTTTCTTTGTTCCACTTCCAATCTAATATTTGGTTCATAGATATTCAAGGTGTTACCAATTTTTTGTATTTTATATATATATATATATATATATATATAACATAATAAAGGAAAACATAAATACACTAATTGTCTTCAAAACTATCTTATGCTAAATCCAACAAATCCTTCTGAAATGCAAACCAAGGGATAAAAATGCATGACAATGCACACCAAGAATCTCAAATGCCGACCAAGGACTTCCTTGATATGAGATTAACCTAAGACTGTAAAGATTTAATATCTTAACATATTATATCTAAACTTTCTCAATTCTCAAGTATCTAGACGTGGGCCTCATTTCAAATGATATTAATTTTGAGCAATCATTTTCCTATATGATATCCCTGTTTCAAAATGGTTATAATTATTTTTTAAATAGAATCTTGTGTAGTGTTTTATAAATTCAATTATTTATATGTATTATTATTATTTAAGTAATTTAATATAAAGGTTGATAAAAAAAATATTTTATTCGTTGTAAAATTTAATAATTGATTATGTTGGTTGTAAATTAATTGTCAATTTCAAATCCCTGTTTCAAAATGGTTATAATTATTTTTAAAATAGAATCTTGTATAGTGTTTTATAAATTCAATTATTTATATGCATTATTATTATTTAAGTAATTTAATATAAAGATTGATAAAAAAAAATATTTTATTTATTGTAAAATTTAATAATTAAATATGTTGTTTGTAAATTAATTTTCAATCTTAAAAGTACATTCAAGTAATTTAATGTAAAAATTGATTAAAAATAAATAAATAAAATTATTCATTGTAAAATTTAATAATGGAACATATTAATTGTCAATCTCAAAGGCACATTCATAGAAGAAGAAACACTTAGAATTAGGAAAAATATACATAACACATTAACTAAAAACACAATTAATGCATTAACTATTGAAAAAATGTATTGTAATACAACTTTAAATTGTTTGTATAGATAAGTAAGTGAAAAATATACATAATACGTTAACTAAAAAACATAATTAATGCATTAGCTATTGAAAAAATGTATTATAATACAACTTTAATTTTTTGCATAGATAAGTAAGGGTTCTTGGGAGGCTTTTGCAATGACTCCTCTTCAAAAGAGTAAAATTGAGTGGAGACTCTTTTTCCTTTACTTGTAGCTTATTATGAATCCTTACGTGTAGCTTATGGGAATTGTATCAAGTTTATGACTTCACAATAGATTTTCCATATCCAAGTGGGAAAGGGAAGATTATGCATGGCTTAGCAATCTATATGATAAATTTATATTTTTTTTATGTTACAATTTGTATTTTCTCATCTTAATACATTAATGATTTCACAATAGATTTTCCATATCCAAGTGGGAAAGGGAAGATTATGCATGGCCTAGCAATCTACATACTAAATCTATATTTTTTTTATGCTTCAATTTGTATTCTCTCATCTTAATATATTAATGGCAGAAAAAATATATTATAATATTCTCTCATCTTAATACATTAACTCCAGAAGTCCCCGAGGTGTAGGACAGTCGGTGACGAAGTGTGTTGTTAAGTCACTTCGTGTTGTTAAAGTTACTAGTTCAAAACCTACGGGGACAAAAAATCCAACCATGTTAAGGGTTGGTGTGGCTTAGGCCGGGTGCGATCCCCGGGTGATTTTGACGGCTTAGATGCCCCTGAGTCACAGTTTCTCAAGCCACGGGTTAATCCCGCAGCCAACAGGTCCGAACAAAGTAACAAACAAACCAAAAAATACATTAACTCTAGAAAAAATGTGTTATAATATAACTTCAAAGTTTTTACATAGATAAGCAAGACCAGGGTTTTTGGGAGGCTTATGCAATGAATCCTCTTCAAAAGAAGAAAATTGGGTGGACACTCTTTTTCCTTTCTCTGTATATTATGGTTTTTAGGGAATTGCATGGAGCTTATGATTTCAAAATAGATTTTATAGATCCAAATGGGAAAAGGAAGATTGTCCACAACCTAACTATGTAGACAATAAATCTATATTTTTTTATGCTTCAACTTGTATTACCTCACTTTGTCCTGCATCTCTTGATTCTTGAGTCTTAGTTTATGCTCTATATCATTCAATTTCAATTTCTTGGTCAAGTTATCTATTTCATTACTTGGCTCTTGTTCTCTCAATTGTTTTTGTTGTTGAGGACATACACCTCCGTTAAAACCAAGGACTTCTCTTATTGTAATCTTTGATGTAAATCAACAAATTTGTCTTTGAGGTTTTTGATATCCATGACATAGTCCAAATGATGTGGTTTATGATTCTCTAAGAATTCTTTTGTTCAACTCTCTAATATTTCCATCTTTCTTATCTTACTTCTTTTATAATGCTAAAATTTTCAGTGCTTGAATAGAAATATCTTTTAGGGTTCGCACTGTTGCAATAGTCTCTCGAGTATGTAAGCACCTAGCCTTATCTCCTAGAATTTTAGAAGTTTTGTTTTCTATCTTCAAAATCTATTTGTGTTAAAATGATAATATCAAAATAGCTATCTTTCAACACATTGGTTTGTAATGTATTTTTGCTCTCCAATTCCTTAACTCTATCACTCATTTCATTAACTTTCTTTTTTAACTATAATTAGGGAATTTGTATTAAATAAAGACTACAACAACACTCACAACAAAGAGTACATAAAAAAATTGACATTTTTCAATTTGCATATCAAAAAAGAAGGGCTATCTAGCAAAATGTTAAAAGCTTGGATATTCATTAGATACACCATGAGCCTTTAAAATTGTTCTTGCTCAATTTGTGTTCCTTGGTTGTGCCCCTTGTTCTCTTATATGGACTCCAAAGGTTGCCATCGCGAATTGTTGCATCCTTTGGGTGTGTCGTGCCCCTTCGTGAACCATCGCGCCCCTTTGTGGATCCAATGCACCCAGACAAACTTATGTGCCCATCAACCGTCTTGTATCTTGGATTAATGTGCCCCATCCTTGGGTGTGCGCCCCTTTCCTTTTGTGTTTCCTTGTGTTGATTGGTGTGACTCTCTATGGGTGTATCGATGGGGTTGTCCAACCTCTCCAACGCGCCCATGTTTTCAAGGGCAGGGAGGTCCACTCTTTGGGCGTGCGCCCAAGTCGCCTCGTCCTTCCCCAACACAACCCAAGTCTCCATCAACCTTCACAAGACAAGTAAGGTGTGTGCCCCCTTGGTGTCGTATGTCACCATCGTGCACCCAAGGTGCTCTTGCTCAGACCCACATGTCTTCATTCATGCAACCGATCACATGCCCCTCATGTTCTCTTTCCCAACTCATCCCCAAGTCTATCCAAGGAGTGTGCACGCTCGGTGGGTGTCATGGGAGACCTTACATCCTCCCCCACTCCAAACTTTTGTTATCCTCGACAACATCCGACGATCTCCATGGTGCCTTTGCCCTATCTCCGGATCTCGTCACCATTCAACACCTGTTATCCCCACAATTGTTTTCAAAGGGTCCTCCCCTCAGGAATATCCTCAAAGTGTTCCCAAGTGTTGGATGTTCTTAACCCATGATGGCTTCGATACTTAGACTTTGTCGTATGTGTGCCATATACATTGGATCCTCTCAAGTTCTAAACCAATTGGATGATCAATCCAACTGTCGTGTTCATCGCTAGAGAATGCACGTCTCCACATCCAACAAACCCTTTTATGTCTGCCTCATCGTCATTCTTTCCAACTCTTCTTGGTCTTGTTGCGTCTTTCACTGTAGCCTCAACATGTTCACCTCACTTAGTCGAACTTCTTGATTCTAGATAAGGTCATGCCCCTTGTCATAGTCTGGCAAGTCGCCTCCATCACCCATTTCTTGTTTCACAACTTCTTTGCTTGAGTATTTCCATGAAACCTCCAATAGGCATCAACATTCATGTTGCTTGTTCCCAGCATCACGTCTCTATCTTCTTCATTTAGTAGGGATAATGTACCCAATAACTACCACCAAATATATTGACATACATCGTATCTAACTTGTGCTTCATGCGCAAGTATCGCAAGACCGATTGAACTTCCTTCGGTGTGCATCCCAACTCCTCAGGTTGTTTTGTATTAAGCTAGAAGTAGTATATCCCCATGGCCTTCCTACAAAAGTCCATTATCGTTGCAAGGTATTAGTCTTCCACTCCTACCTCTTCCACATACATCTCCAAATATGGTTGATTAAGTGCCTCCATGCACTATCTTGACTCAACTCCTGAAGTTTCAGTGGTGCGTAAGTCTACTGCCCGATCCTCCACAACATCCATGACCTGCAATTGATAACAATTCACTTGGTGATGCTCCCCCTGCTCCATGGCAAGTGAAGAGTCCAACTTTCTCCTACACCCACGCTCATGGTTTTGTGGTTTCCTCAATCGACCAACCTTCCCCATGCCTGTCTTCAATGAAGTCTTCATCGTTGTCAAATATTGCTCTTCTTTCCCTAGGCTACTCAAAGATGTTGTGGTGCAGTTGGCTTCTTGTTGTTGTGTCATGTTGTGAGGCTTGTCCGTGCTTCCACCGACTCCTTGCACCAACCTAATCACAAAAATATTAGGCATCCTTCCGAGCTTCCTCTTCATCGTCAAGGGTTTGCTTGGTGTTATGGCCTCATCCAAGAATACTAAGTGACTTTTGTGGATGAGAGGAGCTACTTTAGCAATCCTGAGGAAGTCCAACCTCAAGGTCATCTCATGATATTCCAATGGAGCTACCAACAAATCCATGTTTCTGAACCACTCCCCCACTCTTAATGGTGCCGAATGAATAATCCATGTCATCGGAATCACAATCGATTTCATCACTATAAATGTTCCAGTGCAGTTTTCAAGTTTGTGGTGAAGTGATTTCATGGCTCGTTCGCTCACAAAACTGTGGGTTGCACCAGCGTCAACTAAGGCTTCCATTTTCAACCCACTTACTATATTATTCACAAAGAAGAGTCCATCAACTTCTTCACTATGCAAAAACTGTCCTTGACCTCTTGTCTTGAACTCTTGCATGTGTTCCACCAATGTTTCCATCACTCCGTTCATTTCTTCCATCAGCTTGTACACTTAAACCATCTATGTCGAGGGTTCAGGATCTTTCATTGTTGGTGTGATTTGAGCCTCCTCTTTCTCAAAAAATAGATCCAACCTTCCTCGCATTGGACAATCCTTCACAAAATGATTGTGTGAACAGAAGTAACACTCAATCAACTTGTCTTTCTTCTCGAGTGGCATGGGTTGATCCTTTGTTGTTGCGCTACCTTCATGTTGGATGCTCTTCTCCTTGAGTGTTCCCAACGCAGTTGGCGTCAAACTACCAATCCCCCTTGCCAATGCCTTCAATTTGTTGATCTTCAACTCTTATTGTGCATTGAATTCATCCATCCTCTTTAAAGCCTCTTGGAGTTTCTCGGATCATTGAGCTACATTATCTCTCTTTATCTTCCAAGCTTCATCACCTGCACTGCTCATATTAAGCTTAGATTGATGAGTACTTACGGTTATGTCAAAGCTTCACCTCCACTTGTCCCAATGGAATTCTCCCACTGTTCCAGCTCTTCGCGACATGATCCAAGTCACTTGGCCTTCCTAAGAGTTCTGAGTAATTCCTCAACATTGTTCCAAGTCTGCAATCAATCCTACGGTCGTCTACACATCCAGTGCTTCGTTCCCCCTCAAGAAATTCACCTCTGGCCTACATACATCCATAAGAAATCTACAACTTTGTGCTCAAACCACCTGCAATAGAACAATCCACCTTGTTGAAACGTTCACAAAGGTTTGTGCCTAAACTACCCCTACGATCAAATCTGTGACAAGTCCTGCGATGAGTTTTGTGATCACCCACCCTGTCCAAGTGCTTCATTTCACCATGAAATCTGCTCTTGGTTGATCTAAGGTGTGAACCCAGATCAACCTTCCATCGCATTTTCAACCGAAACCTCTGTCATAAGTCTAATGCAAAGTCTCTGCGATGAATCAATTCACTCCATCGAATTGTTCACCAAGTTTGCAAATGTTCCCACTGAATGTCTTTGCAACTAACTATGAAACCAATTGCAGTGCACCTCAACACCACTAATCTGATTGTGGTAGTGGTGAAGAGACAAACAACTTTGATACCACCTATCGTCGAGATAATGGTGAAGAGATCACCAACCCTTCTTTAAAATCTACAACGAACAAGCTCAGATACCACCTATCATGATCCCACATGATGTCTCTTCAGATCTTGCGATCGTTCACCTCTTAAGGTTGTGTGGAACCACGACATTTTTTACTTGGTTGCTTGGAAACACCAAGAGTACTTCGTCCGGACTACGCCTCTTCATCTAGAGCATACCCATACTCTGTTCTAGGCTACGGGAGATTCACGCTCCAACTCTATGCAACTCACTTGTATACTTAAACAATCTTGTTAACAACTTAACACTTGATCATTTAATCATACATCCAAGAACATGCAAAACAAACAAGAGACACACACATAAATAGCGTGGGCAACACAAGCTCTGATACCACCTGTCATGATCCCACATGATGTCTCTTCAGATCTTGTGATCGTTCACCTCCTAAGGTTGTGCGGAACCACGACACTGTTTACTTGGTTGCTTGGAAACACCAAGAGTACTTCGTCCGGACTACGCCTCTTCATCTAGACCATACCCATACTTTGTTCTAGGCTACGGGAGATTCATGCTCCAACTCTATGCAACTCACTTGTATACTTAAACAATCTTGTTAACAACTTAACACTTGATCATTTAATCATACATCCAAGAACATGCAAAACAAACAAGAGACACACACAGAAATAGCATGGGCGGCACAAGACGTGCCTAACATCCAGCTAAGTATTATTATTGCAAAATAATTATCATATGAGCACTACCGACTCGGTTTACAACTTGGCCATAGTCACATGACTCACCTCACCTCACCAAGACACTCATACACAGATTCGTCTCACTAAGACTCTTTGTTGTAACCACATTCGCAACCTCAACAGTGTGCCCTAGACGTGAGCCCTACTGCAGACTTGTTGTCCCTTTTCTGTCACAGACTTCACCAAGTTAACACAGACTTTGGTTATGTCTCACAACATGCCTCATATGCACCTGTGTTCAGGCTTCCCCAAACTCTCCTTATGTGTCCCACCCCTGGCTACTTGTCTTCCATCTTCGCAACTCTGCCTCATTTCTGCCTTGCCTCAAAAAAAATTCTTGAAATTTCTCTCTATGCCTTCTTGCTCAATCTTCCTTCCTTGGTTGTGCGCCCTTGTTCTCTTATATGGACTCCAAAGGTCACCATCATGAATCATTGCGCCCTTTGGGTGTGTCGTGCCCCTTTGCGAACCATCACGCCCAAATGAATAGTCACGCCCCTTCGCGGACCTGGCGTGCCCAAATGAATCCATTCGCCCATCAACCGTCACGTTTCTTGGACCGGCACGTCCCTTGCTTTGTGCATTTCCTTGTGTCAATTGATGTGACTCTCTGTGGGTGTGTCGATGGGGTCATCCAACCTCTCCAACGCACCCATGCTACGAAGGGCAGGCGAGTCCACTCCTTCGGCATGCGCCCAAGTCGCCCCGTCTTTTCCCAAACGCAACGCAAGTCTCCATCAACCTTCGCAAGGCAAGTAAAGCGTGTGCCCGTCGTACATCACCATTGTGTGCCCAAGGTGCTCCTGCTCACACTCACATGTCTTTGTCTGTCCAACTGATTGCATGCCCCTTGTGTTCTCTTGCCCAACTCGTCCCCAAGTCTGCCCAAGGAGTGCGCGCGCTCAGTGGGTGTCATGGGAGACATTATGGTAGTGAATGTTATCATGTTCTAATTGATATACATATGGTACAAATTTATATGACCATCTTTGACTTTGGAGTGTTCATTATTTGCTAAATTATTACTTAACATAAATTTGAGATCTATGGTATGGTTTGAATGAATCATGATACATTTATTAGTACACATAAACAAGTAAACAATCTTGGCGAGGAGTTGATGGTTATTGTACTTCTTCAAATGTTCTCATTGGTTTCTGCAAGCATGGCTTGAGCTTTGTAATTTTGATTTAGTTTTCCCATATCTATAACTACCTTGACGTGTTCATCTTAAAAAATAGAGATGTCCCTGCACCTTAATGTCACACAACAATTAAATATATCCACGGAGCAGAGGCTGAAAGCGAGTAATGGCCTTGGCAGCCAACTTCTTTCTGCTCACCATGGTAATAGTCTGAGCCATCCAGAGCTCAAGCTTGGTAAGACAGACCTTCTTCAGGCTGCAACAAAATGAGTCTACAGTGCATGAATGTTGTTAGAAGAACTGTCTAAATTAATTGAGCGAACTAACTACAAATGAATTTCCTTTTTGATTTCGAATGTTAATGCCCATTTGTTCATGCCTTATCGTCCATCTCCCCATGATGCCATTGATCCAGTGATTGATTTATGCCTCTGCCTCGACAAATGCCAATGACTTTGTTGATCCATAGTTTTTGAGCTTTTGGTAGTTGTGGAAAGACTGCAACTCATGATACAAAATCATGTGGATTTTTGTTATGTTTTCTCCTGTCTCTGAATAATTTTATGTATATGGTGTGCTATGTATTAAAGATTCATTTCCTGTATCATATTCTTATATTTCAACTAGATGATGTGGTCTCTAAAAGTGTCCCGGCCATACATGTTCAATGATCAGTTTCTTAAAGGAGCTGAAGAAAGATAGAAGGGGTTTATGTACCTTATGAAGAAAAGCAGGGACAATTTTGTCAACTGCTTATGTGTTCCAACCAATGACGTTGACTTGATGTGGCATTATCACTAGCTATAGTTAAATTTGCTCGAGAAAGTGCTGGAACACGATGGCATGGATTCTGACAGAAGCAAGGGTAAGAAACTTGACGTTGGCTTTACAGAAACACAGAGCTATGAGATTATGACAACATGGAAGCATTCTAGTTTTGATAAATGAAGCATTGGTAATTGATGAACTCCCTCCGAAATAATTTACAAACAACATGATGTTCTTCTTGATCGTTACAATCTTGATTGGCTCTCTGGGTGTCTGTTATAATTTACAAACAAAAGCATGTTCTTCTTGATCGTTACAGTCTTGATTGGCTCTCTGGGTGTCTGTTACCATGTTCATTCAGTTTCCATCCTTTCTATAAGCATAGGAGTCAATGTAACACCCGTGTATATCCATTTTAACTTTAGATCTATCATAAAAAGGGATGAAATCTTACAAACCTTTCTTCAAGTTTTTTAATTTAAAAAAGTTTTAGCCTCAAGAAAGTTGAGAGTTGGAATTAAGATGAATTTACACTGATTATTAACTTTGAGATTTGAAATTAAGATGAATTTACACTGATTTTTAATATATATTTGTTTTTAATTTAAAAAAGTTTTAGCCTCAAAAAAATTGAGAGTTGGAATTAAGATGAATTTACACTGATTCTTAATCTTGAGATTTAGAATTAAGATGAATTTACACTGATTCTGAATATATATTTATATATTTGTAATGTGGACATTGAAATATCTTATTTAAAGTCCATAACAAAAAAACGTTATGGCTCTGTTGACACCTTTCCAATTTTAATATCAGTGGTTTACAACAATCATTTTTTCCCAGTTCCATGGAATACAGTTGCAGAAGTAACGCACTGTCAAATTATAAGGTCAATTTCAACAAAGACCCTTGTGTCCTTCTCCTCTTGGATTAATACTAAAAATAATGTCTTTTTAAACATTCAGCTTTCATACCAGCGCTCCTTTAGCCATTTTAATTTTTACAGTATACTGAGTTAAAAATTTAAATTCATATGATTATAACGAGTTTTTGCCATATAACCTTCGGTCCGTTGAGGCTCATGGAGTTTCAGGCTCTCCATTTTATATATGATGTTTGTCCTCGAACGGAATAAAAAAGAGCCTCTGCAACTAAAAATAAAAGGGAAAAAACATGTATTCACAATGCATGTATTTTCCTGATATCCTTTGAAAAGTTCATGAAAGAAAATATCGTTAATAATGGTGGAAGGCTGAAGTAAGGAAAGATATAACTGCATGAAAATGTTGAAACGTATGAAAACAAAAGGAAAAATGACCATACAAAAAAAAGTGGAAACTCCTCATATAAAAAAAAATTATTATCCTCTTTCTTTACAACCCCATCCGATCTAAAATATGTCGAGGCGGTATCAATCATCTCGGCATAGCAGAGGGATCTGTAAGGAGCATAATGCCCTTAACTTCAAGAACAGACAATTTCCATTATGTTTGTGTGATGGAGTGACCCGCCACCATTTCAGGTACGTTAAATTCCTCAAGCATACACAATACTCACAGTTATAGCATGGAGTCCAACCAGATATGATGGAAGTGGATTGATGCAAAATTATCTGTGTCTCCTATGCTAATTCAAGGTTGCCCTGCAAACCCAAACTTCTTTGGTTTCTAGCTCCATTCATCAAATCCACCACTAATTTTAAATTTCCATAGATGTTCATGTCAGTGCTGCATTCTTGACAATCTATGGCCATAAAAATGGTGGATGCTTTGATCATTGCAAAAAAACATTCACCTGCCCCAAGGCCACACTCATAAAGAATCTTGTGATTTTCAGAGGTCACAATTATCTCGCCAATGCCACATTCAAGTTTCTATTTGATGCACCCTCAAGATAACCATGTGGCATGTTAGAGTTGATTTGCAACTCCCCTACATTCCTCTACTTTGATCTTTTTTTTGTCACTTTAAAGTTTGAGTAAGCACCTTTATATCCTACATAAGTTTTGGATTGGGAAAGTATCCTTCCCTTGAAAGAGTGTTTCATTCCTAGCTAGACATTGTTGGCTCGGGGTTCCAAATACAGGGTTCGAAAGGATTTATCAACAAACACCCCATTGGCGTTGGCATATTCAATATTCAAGGACTGAATAAGGTTTCACTCGAGACGCCATGAGAATCACATAGACGAATGTTTGTGCATGGCATGACGGAATAATACATACATGAATTACTTAGCTAAGAGTTGCACATTTGATTATATTCATTCATATCAACATTCA